>PVKU01003026.1:0-35032 GCA_004027475.1 Anoura caudifer | reverse complement strand
TGGCCTAAGGAAGGTGGCTGAGGATTTGGAGAGACTTACGCAAGGATAGAGATTTTACAGTGGACACCGAGAAGTTAGTGATGTTTTTCAGCTGGGAGAGTACTGTGGTTTTAGTCTTATTGAAAGGTCAGTGCAGGATCATCGTTGAATTTTTCAAAAAGCAAAATGGACAGAATTGTCCTGCTTCTCAGAATACAGAGTCTTAGCCTGGGGAATCTGGCATATCGATGTAGTCGTATTTCATACCTGTGGTTTATTCACTCAAGACGTCTTTTTTTTTCCGAGCACCTGTTTGTTACAGGCCAGGCACTCAGCTGGGTGCTGGGGGTGAGGGAGAGGACACAATAGGGAGTAAAAGCCTCGCTTCTGCCTGTCCTCATGGAGCTGGCAGTGCCGCGTAGTGGTTATTAGTGCAGGTTAGGGCATCACAGTGTGCAGGTCCAAGCCGTGATGATGGTGGTGGAAGGGAGGCCTGTGGAGGACCTGTGGAGGGAGGCCTTCGTGTTGTCGAGCAGCTGGAGGAAGAACAGAATGAGTGCCACAGGCTCCGGTGCCAGCTGACGCAAGAAAGGCAGGGCCAGCCAGGCCATCTGTCACATTCCGGACACTCACAGACACTTTACACCGTGTGCCGGCCGCGTCCCACGTGCTTTGTGTGTGCTAACTCTTCAGTTCTAACAATGACCCTGGGAGGTATGTTCTGTGTTCTCCCTCTTTTTACAGATGAGGAAACTGAGGCACAGGGAGGCAAAATAACTGGCACTCACCCACATGTATCTAAGTGGCGGAGTCAGAGTTCCCTGTGGCCCCAGAATACGCTCTAAGCACATCACTCTTCTGCCTCAATATTATATCTTTTGTTTCAGCCTGAGAACAATGCAAAGTCATCAGCCTATGTCATTTATTTATTTATTTATTTATTTAATAGGAAGTGAGGGGGGGAGAAATCAAATTTCTTGTTGTTCTGCTTATTTATACATTCAGTGGTTGATTCTTGGATGTGCTCTGATGAGGGATTGAACCTACAACCTTGGTGTATCAGGACAATGCTCTAACCAGTGATCCACCCGGCCAGGGCAAGTCTGTCTTGAAAGGTCTCTCTACAGTATGGAAATGGACTGGAGGGAGGCAAGCCTATGTGGGGAGACAGTTCAAAGCTCTTCTTGTGGCCCAGCCGCACTGTGGCTCCTAGACTGGGGGAAGGGTGGAGTCTATCAGTCAGCTGGAGTACAAACCCTGGGCATTTTTGGGTAAACAGCAATTTACTACTTATAGCAGCATTTATTCTTGGATCGCAGCAACCTGGTGCCTTGAGGGAACGGAACTTGATCATAATTTACAGACTGAATGGTCTGCAGAGGCCGTCCAGCCCAGTTGCTCTCCGAGTATCGAAATTACTGCTGTTATATTTCTCAGGGCGAGCACTTAATCTCCATTTGAATACCAAACGCAGTAAGAACCTGGGAGAGTGTCCCTTACTCCTCACTTTCTCTGAGTCGCCTTTGCCCTTCAACCAGTCACCGAGTTCCATGATGTCTTCCTCGTTAATATCTGTAGAAGATGTCCACTTGGAAACGTTTCTGAGGCTGCTACCCAAGTTCAGGCCACCGCCATCTCTCACCTTGATTATTTCTTCCCGAGGGATCTTTCTGAAATGTAAATCAAATGATCATTTGTCTGCTTAAAACTTGGCATGCCTCACCATTGCCCTATTCATGCCTCTCACACAAGAGCCTTCCCCAACATCATCTCATGCCATGGTCTCCGTATGCATTCTCTGCGGTGTTCTGCCTCACGCCAGCTGCTGACCCCCTGGAGATTATTATCTGGCCCATCGGGAGCGAACACCCGTGTCTGGCCTCGCAGAGCCCCTTCGGTGATTCTGATGTGCATCTGGAGCTGAGCCCTGACCTCTGCTCGTGCTCCTGGCTCTCAGTGGGCCTCACGCTGGCCTTCTTTGAGGAACTTACAAATAGCGAAACCTGGTTCCCACTCTCAGCAATTCCAGTCTGGCATCTGGTTTGGTTTCCAGGCAGCTCTATGTATTTATTTATTTAAAAAAATATCTGCTCTTATAATTCCAATCTGCAGCCAGAGGGCAGAATTTGGGAACAGATAATTACCGGGAAACAGGCTGCAGTTCTGGGTGACTTACCCTTTCATGTGCTGATCTCCAAGTATTTGGAGAGCCACTTCTCTGTAATTTAGTTTGTTTCTTTGCTAACCCCACTTCCTGTTCTCCAAGCCTTCTTACTGGATGAAACATTGGAGTTTTTGGACTTCTTCCACCCTGACTGCCCCTCCCTGATGTGTTTGTTTTTTAGGGTGCCATTTGAAATGTGATACAATTAGAATATCATTCTAGATGTGGGCCCATTTCAGCAGCCCTGATAGGATACTATATATGTCTGTTAAAATACCATAAGGTCACAGTGGCTTGGTACCATGGTTGACTCCTGGGTTACTTAAAGGTCCATGAAAACTCCCACTGTAGCATGATGGTCAAGAGCGGGAAGTCTGAAAACAGACGACTGTGTTTGGGTTAGGGTTCCAGCTCCATACCTTTACTACCTGTTTAACCTTGGGTGACTCACAAAAATTCTGTGCCTCAGTTTCCTCCTCTGTGAAAGGAATAAAAATAGCATCTATCTCATAGGATTGTGGTGAAGATGAAATAAGTAAATAAATATAGGTCAAGTGCCTAAAACAGTGTCTGGCACATAGTACTATGTAAATATTAGCCATAATCATTAGTTATTTGGATTGCCCTTAAACCAAGGTAATTTTTTCTCTTTTTCTTTTGTTTGGATATCACTTAGTATTTTTACCTTTAGTCTGTTTAGTACCTGGCGCTGTCCTCAGGTGAACTGAGAATGGAGGTATTTGATCAGGGCATTACCCGACCCTTTTGTCCCCCTCTTGCCCCCTTACACACACACCAAATCACTGCATCACTAACTTCCTCCCAAGGATGTGATACAAAGGCTTATTAGAATGCATGTGTTCTACCTAGCAGGGAAAACTGACTTTATCATTTAACTTGGCTAATCCAAGGAATCAATGTATGTTTCCCTGGGCATTGAAGAAATGTTGATGAAAGGGATCCCACAGGGCGGGGAAGGAACAATACAGCAATAAGGCTCCCACCCGGCGCCCTATTGTAGAGGAAGGATGCTGCACATCCATTATGGTTTTTTAAAAAAATTTTTACAACCATCCTTAAAAGAGAGGGGTACTTCCTCATTTTACTGAAGAAGAGGCCTGTTCAGTAGTCAAGCAGTGTTTCCCAAACAAGCAGCTGATAAATAGCAGCCAGGGCTGGCGCCCCTGCCCAGCTGGGGAAGAGCCTCTCATTTCTGTGGCCTCGAACCCCACTGCTTTGGAGTGGTGTGTCTGGTTGTCTGGTTGGGGGAGTGGAAGAGTCACAATGTGGGGAGGCCCCGTGACACACAGATTTGGTCTGTTCTGTGGTTTTTATGTAGTCAGACCAGTTCTCAGGCAGCCTTAACCATACACTGTGCACTTGGTAGTCGACAACGCATGTCTGGCTGTGTTACTTCCAATTTAGAGAAAATTACGTTTGTTAGGCGCTTGCTCCTTTCATCTGAAGTATTTGCGATCAAATATAGTACCTATCCCAAATGAAGTATGGAGAACACATCAGTTTGTCTTTTTTAAACGTTTTAACACTGTTAAATTTGAAATAATAACGGGTCTTGGTAATTCATAGTTGTTCGATCTTTTTCCCAAAGACAGCTGGGCGAGCACTAGATTTGGGGTAATTCTTTTGGTTTTGTTTTTAAAGCCCTGGCTGTCCTTCAAGGATCAGAGGTTTCCTTTCCTTTTTGCTGTTCACATTCCTGGTAGTCTCCGCCTCTTAAAGTTAACTGTAAACCTGATGCATTTTATTCTCTGTTTCTGGATATGCATTAGATAACTATGCGAAGGCAGTACTAATGATAGATTCCGAATGGGAAAAATGATGTGTTTGGCACAAGATGTTTTTTTAACTCTTTCTAGAAGAATTAAAGTGAAATAAGAAGAATGAGGGAAAAAAGACTTTTTTGGCTCCAGAGTATCATTAAAAACTGTTTTGTTTTTTTTTTTTCTTATTTCTCCAAGCTCTACCCCTCAGTAATTCAGTACTTCTTTCATAGATCCAATTTTGGCACATTTGTGGGGAGCTCTAATTCAAGTTCTCTTATATCTCAATGTCCATTTTGCAAGGAAGAGTTGGTTTCTAACTTTAAAGCAGATCCTATTATTTGTAATTGAAATACTTGAGTATTACAGTAAGTATAGATCAGATTAGGCACTCAGGTGTTAACATTTGGTCGTTCTAGGAAATCAATATTAGATTTATGTATAAACTTCTTGCTGTAAAGGCAAACATCTAGTTTTAAACCTTATAAAGGCACTGTTTGAATTTATAAGCAATGAAATTGCTTGTCATACCAGTGTATTTATTTTTAATTTGTATTTATTGATTTTTAGAGGGAGAGAGAGAAACATCAATTTGTTGTTCCTCCTATTGATGCATTCATTGGTTGATTCTTGCATGTGCCCTGATGGGGATCGAACCCACAACCTTGGTGTATCAGGACAACGCTTTAACCAACTGAGCTGCCTGGCCAGGGCCCAAGTGTACTTATTTTGAATCATCTTTTTTAAACTTGAAATTTTAGTCTTACTCTCTCGGGTAATTACAAATGGTTAAGTTAACAACAGTTAAATAAAGCTGTAACATTTACCGGTGGGCTCCCTCTTGTTCATTGTACCTTTAATGCTACAGTCAGCGTTTCAGACAGGGTGAGTGTCTTCTTCTAGCATCGATTGCCTTTTATGTCTTCTCCTCCCTAGTTCACTTTAAGGAGTTTGCAGCTACTTCATATTATTTTTGGAATGTGATGTGAGAATAAATAAATTGGAGCTTACAAATATAAGTAAATTCAGTGGGTCTCAATGGGTTTAGTAGGATTATATTTAAAGTACTAATAGAAACCAAATGGTCGTTTTCTAGACTTTAAACAAAAACTTTCTTTGTATAGAAAATGTTAACTATATAATAAGCCTTAAAAGAGAATACAAAGCTGTAAAAATACTATGATCCCAACTTTCCAAAAGAAATAAAAAATATATATACATACTCTTGAGATAGATTAAAAGGAATTAGACCAACACTGTATCATTTATAGTTCTAGATAGTGGGGTTCCCCCCCAATTTCCACCGTGAACATTATTACTTTTATAATCTTTTAAAAATATCTTCTTAAAAGGGCTGGTTTCTGTCGCAATTAGTGCAGCTATATTTCTGTGTTACTTTATACTCTGCCTTAGCCACTGAGCCTTTCCTGGCAGCAAAGAGGATTGTTGTGTAGGGAACAACAAATACCACAGGTATGTTCTACCTAAGGTATAGGTACGACTAACGTGGAGTCTGGCCAACACCCAGAGAAAGATCGCGTGACACATTACGAGGTGGAAGATATCTTTAGATCTCTTTCTGTTCTGGACAGGCCTGGTTTCCTCCCTCTCCTCACTCTCTCCCCTCCGGCCCTGGCCCCTGTTGTAAACCCACTGGTGTGTGAATGTGAAGTCCAAGTCCTATTTTAAAAGAAGTTTTATGAAATGATGTAATGAAACTCTTTGGTAAGTGGTCCTGGCTTGTGTTTCTCAACTCGCCCTTGGTTAGCTCAGATTGCAGCGTGTGAATGAGAATTGCGACCTGGGCCTGCCTCGAGAAGTGATCTTTATGGTGAGAAGTTCCCCCTCAGACCGACTGTGGTTGTTTGTCTCATGACTTGTTGTTGGTAAAGTTATCTCCCAGGGGTTGAGAAATTCCTGTTTTGAAAAGTCCACGAAGTCTTTGGTGACTTACTGTTTCATTCTTTTTGTTTTTGCTGCAGTTGTAGCAAACAGTATCACACTTTCCTTCATATGCTAACATTTACTATCTTCTAACCTAAATTCAGTAAACACCTCGAGAGAATTGAGCCCATGTCGTACCCTGAGGGAGCGAGCCACTGTATGGAGTGAACTGACTTCTCCCCTCAGCACGTAGAATGGTGCTCAGCGCTTAAATGGTTGTGCAGATCACTTTCTGGGTCCTGGGGTTTGGTGAAAGTGGTTATTAGTTATTAAATCACAGACTTAGAATTATTCCGGAGGTAGGAAATACTTTAATTAGAATTTAATGGAGTTCTTTAGATTACTCATAATTTGAAAAACCAGAAGTGAGATTGTGAAATAAATTGGCCTCTTTAAAATTTTTTTTCCAGTAAAACAGTTACCACAAAGCTAGTTGGCACTGGTTTTCCTAGATAACTTGATGATAATTGCTCAGAGATATGCTTTTCTTAGGAAGAGCATTGGGTCTGATTGCAGTGGGGCCCCTGTTGGTTAAACAGGGTTTGCAGCTAAGCAGCCAATGAGGAGATCACTATCTCAATCTTTGCCCATGTCCTCCAGTGACTAGACTAAGAAGTAGAACATAACATGAGTCATTGCTGGAGCTTGAATTTTTATGGAGAAAACTTACCTGGTTTCTGGTTTAAGCAATAGCAGAGTTACAATGCTATTTACTGAAATCTCAACTAAAATCAAAACGACAACCAAACCCTCTGAGTTATGGACCAGAAATGAATTGGATAATCTCTGACAACTCCTAATTTGTTAATGATACATTAGTTTGAAAACACAGGTATTCGTGAATGACCCCAATGTTAATCTGTAACTGATCTGGTATAAAAGAATATTGCTTTATGGTTTTACCTGAGAGTGTCAGGGAGCAGACCATGGTGGCTCTATGTTTGTATCAAAGATAAGCTATTTATAACACTGGAGTATATTTTGAAAAGTAGGTATCTGTTTCTTTAAATAATTCGTTAGAAGAACCACAGCTTTTTGTTTATGTAAGAGCAGCAGCGTTGAGTAAAAGTGGAACGCAAGTCACACATGTCATGTTGAAGTTGCTAGCAGCTGTATTAAAAGAAGTAGAAAGAAATGGGTGAAGTTCATTTTGATACTATATTTTAGTTTACCTAATATAGCCAAAGTATCATTTCAATATTAATGAGATAGTTTCCCTTTTCTCTTTTTTTACTAAATCTTCAAAACCCAGTGCGTATTTTACAATGAAAGAACATCTCAGTTTGAATCAGCCCCATTTTAAGTGTCCAGGAGCCACGCGTGGGCAGAGGCTACTGCACGGCAGGTGTAGGGTTTCAGTACATTTGCACTGCAGTAGAATCAACATAAATTGGCCTAATATACAGCTTTCTATGCAAATCAGGTCCTGAGAAACTCAAGGCAGGTACTGATGCTTTTAGCCTGTGAGGCTGATTTTAACTTGGCTCTACTGTGAATATTGTAAGAGAGTTCTAGTGACCTTTGGTTTCTTGGTGAGGGTAATGCACACACCATGCTTATAGCACACGCCAGCATGCAGCAGGCAGTCTGCTCTGAGAAATGAGTAAATCAGGAAGTCCAGTTAAGTGTATTCCGTCTTTCATTACATGTTCTCGCTGTCCCAGGGAACCAGCTCTCTATACTTCGAGGTGTACAAATACCTTTGCTTTTGGCTATTACTCAGTTATTTTTACAACTTCCTAAGGCTACTTGTTCAGTGTCGCTATTCAGAAAGAGAACTAAAGGTGGTTGGCGGGTCGGTTTCTCGTACCTGAACATTTCCCTGGGGTAGTCGCTAACCTGAGGGTGACACGTGTGCCTGGTATTTAGCTCCTCTTCTCTTTCTTCCCAGACTGAGAAATTTGTAGGACAAAATTACTTTTTGTTGAGTGGGAGAATCCTAGGCAGATCCTTGCTTATACTCTCAGACCTGTAGTCTTAGAGTTAGCCCTCTCTCTTTCCTGAACATTCACACCTCGCATTTTGGTCTTAGTTCAGGTTTACTCTGTGTACTTCCCAGTACACGCGAAAGGGCTGTGTGGTGGAAAGAAAGGAACTGACAGCTGTTGAGCATCTGTTGTAAGCTAGGCACAGAGCTGGGGCTTTAGAAATATTATCTCAACAGCCATATGGGGTGGGAATTATGATCTCAATTTTACCGATGAGGAAGTGGAATTCTGGAAGTCATTTTTCAACTTCACATACCTCCGGTAGATAATTTCAGATCTTGGCGTCAGGCCCACATTATCATCTCATTTAGAAGGAGCTGCGACATAGTTCCGGAAGTGGAGATTGTGAATGTGTGCGTGTTGCTCTAAACATGCAGGACCCTTTCCAAAGCATCTCTTATCCCTGATCACAGACCCGACGCCTGTGTTGGGTAGACAGGGTGTTTCCGGATTGTTTACCCTGCTGGGTCTTGTAGTGACCGTATGAACCCTTTGGTTTACAGCTGGGACCTCTGATTGCAGCAGGATGGCCCAATGGAATCAGCTACAGCAACTCGACACACGGTACCTGGAGCAGCTTCATCAGCTGTACAGTGACAGCTTCCCAATGGAGCTGCGGCAGTTTCTGGCCCCTTGGATTGAGAGTCAAGATTGGTAAGTCCTACGTGAGAAACTCCCCAAATGGTTAGGTTTTGGTTTGCATCAAGAAGAATGATCTGTTCTAGCTTAACTGTGTGCTGTTTCATCGAAAAGCGTATGCGTACAGGTGACAGGGTAAAAGAGATCAGGAGATAAAGATTCTTAATCTTTAATTCTTAATCTTGTGTAAACATCTTCTATATTAGAAGCACACACATCGAACCACCTGCTTGCTAGTAGATGTTTTTAGGACTGATTTGGATCTCACTAACTTGGTGAGATCCTCTGTGTGTTCTCTGGTGCTTTGCAGACGTGCTACCAATATTTATCTGGATGAGAATTCTGTCGTGGGTAGAAGTTGGGTCCTTGCATATGATTCCCCTTTAATTAAAGGAAAGAGACAGACTAAGAGAAATAGACTTGTTCATAGAGGAGATAATGGCACAGAAGTACAACAACTGTTTCCTTCACTCTAACATGTTCAGATTCAACTGTTAATTTTGGCTTGCATCAGGGCTATGACCTAGCTTTTCCAGAATTTGGTGAGGGCCAGGAAGGTGATTCACAGCTATTGGAGACAGGCCATCCTCCTCTGGGATTGCTTATTTGCTACTAATGATCTGACCACAGAGTTGATTGAGAATTTAAAGCAAAACACCATGCAATATTTTATATAGACTATGAGTGGCTAATAGTACCTAGAATGATTTTTATAGTGATTAAATTGCTGATCGTTATTGTTGCCGAACAAGTTAAATGTAAAATGGTGAGTGGATTAAAGTATTGGGTTTGCCTTGGGTTATTTTTCCTCCTTTACCTGGGTTTTTTCCCCATTGATGGTGGGGGGTGTGTGTGTGTGTATGTGTGTGTGTAGATTTCAGAATCATTCTTCATTATTCTTCCTTTTCCTAGGGCGTACGCGGCCAGCAAAGAATCACACGCCACTCTGGTGTTTCACAATCTCCTGGGTGAGATTGACCAGCAGTACAGCCGCTTCCTACAAGAATCAAATGTTCTCTATCAGCACAATCTGCGAAGAATCAAGCAGTTCCTTCAGGTGTGATGAGAAACTGAACCAGCAGAGAAGGGTTTTAGCTTGCTTTCTTGGAAGTACTTCTTTTCTCATTTGAAAACCTACCTTGTACTTGAAATCAAAGAAGGAGTAATTAGCCCATTATCAAATCTTTGTATACTCACCCAGGGGGCATCATTACCTGAAGTTCACTTCTTCAGTCAGTTGAAGTAATAAAGTGATTATTATGTTAATATTATATTAACATGTTAATAACATGATTGTAACCAGGGCCTCCCCTCACAGGAAGATGATGCTTACTTTTCATGTTAAAGATTTGGCCATAATCGGATGCAGCAGGACAAAGCGAGTCACTTCCCTGGAGGCCCAGGGTAGCAGACTCCCCAAACAATCAGAGGAAGTGCCTTCTCTGACCGCGGTGCAGCTCATCAGGACTGCCCTCTTCCCTTCTCCCCCGTCTCCCACCGATTGCAGCCAGGATTTGAGGCCTTTGTTTTACTGTTTCATGTAGTAAATGTTACGCTCAGTTTAGGAAGAGTGTAGCTTTAAGCCCATCAAATTTTGGTCCACATCTCCTTAGTCTACCACTGCTTTTCATTCTCCTCCTCCCCTACTTACAGAGCAGGTATCTGGAGAAGCCGATGGAGATTGCCCGCATCGTGGCCCGGTGCCTGTGGGAAGAGTCCCGCCTCCTGCAGACCGCAGCCACCGCAGCCCAGGTGAGACCTGAGCAGGAGACATGCTGCCCTTCTCGCATGCAGAGATGCGCTTGCTCTTGTGTGGTCATTAGGATGCACTCAGCCCTCCAGGGTAGAAGTGGGTGTTTTGGATTTTTTAATTTTGTACACTGAAAATAACTTTATTTTTTCCTGAATACATAATGCATTCTTCCCCTTAAAAAAATTAAAACATTACAGAAAAGTACAAGTAAGAAAGTTTCTTAAAAATTTAAAATGTCACTCATTCCCTCCATTATTTCTTCCCAAGAAACCAACATTAAGAGTCTGGTCTAACTCCCTTCACACCTTTGTCCAGGCTCATATAAACTGTGCAAAATACACATGAGCACACACGTACTATATTTAAACAGGTTTACTTCCCTTCATCTTGCTTTTTTCATTTAACATTATATAATGTAAATCCTTCTAAATCAAGTAATATAAAGTTAACTCATTTTTTTAATTTGCTGCTTCACTGTCTGGTGTGGAACTGTTGCAACTCAGTTGTCCCCCCTTCAATAGACATTCATTCACTTCATTCTGGTTTTTCTCTGTTATAAATACTACTAGCAGTGTCCCTCTGTATATCTCTCTATATTCGTGCTTTGATTTCTCTATGATAGATTTTTATAAATGAAGTTTTTGAATTTTTTTTAAAAAAGATCTTATTTATTTTTAGAGAGAGGGGAAGGAAGGGAGAAAGAGAGGGAAAGAAACTTTGATGTGAGAGAAAATCATCAATCAGTTGCCTCTTGTAAGCACCCTGACCGGGACTGAACCTGCAGCCCAGGCATGTGCCCTGACTGGGAATCGAACTGGTGACCTTTCGCTTCATGGAATGATGCCCAACCAACAGAGCCACACCAGTCGGGACTAAATGACATTTTTTAGAACACAGCACACACATTCATGTGTGCGTTGTCTGCTACTGCTTTTGTGCTGCAGCTCAGGCAGGACTGAGACAGGTATTCGTGACAGAGTATTCCTGATTGTGAGTGTATGACCCACAGAGCCAAAAATATCTGCCACCTTGCCCTTAGAAAGTCTGCAGCCGCTGACATGGGGCTACCAGTTCGACATCGGGGGCCTCAGCCCAGGCCTCACTGTTACTTTCTCTGTGTACATCGCCTGGCATGTTCGCAAGTGTCTGCTATGGGTGAAGCCCTGCCGGCAGGGCTCTCGGTCGGGTGGGATTGTAGGCGCACACACTCAATGTGAGAAAAACCTGCGGGAGGACGTGAGTCATCCTGCCTAGGGAAGTCGAATAATGTCACCAGGAGAGCAAAAGTTGTATTGAGTTTGAAGGTGAAAGAGTTCAGGTGTGCTCGGGCAGCAGCACATGCTGGCTGAGTGGACAGCGTGTGGGGAAGCAGTGTGAAAACACTGCGTGCGGGAAAGAGTGGGTGGTTTGGGCTGACGGAAGCGCAGGGAGGGAAGGCTTGAGCGGTTCTGAGCATGCGCTAGACGGCCGTCTGTGCCGCGCTGAGGTGTTTACGCCTGGGAGCCGTGGCAGACAAGCAGTTCACAAAGGAACCAGAGGCGGTGTTCTGTCGGTGACAATGAATCACATCTGTTTTCCTCCTTTAAGTGCAGTACCAATCGAGAAACAGAATGGGAGTCAAATACAGATGAAAGTATCATCTGTGTTGTTGGTAAAACAAGACTGGAAAGCGTGGTGTGGGTGGGTACCTGTGGGGCTTTCTGATGCCTGGCCCCCAGAGTTAGGTCTTGGGATGGAGAGATTGGGTTTACAGAGCGGCGTTTCCCCAACCACCCACAGGGGCCTTCAGAGACCACAGACTCGCACCCGCTGAACGCAGAGAGATCGGCCTCTAGAACTGCTGCTAGAGGCCAGGCCCTCACTCCTGCTCTGGGTGCGCCTTGGGAAGGCCAAGAGCAGAAGGAGGCCTTCTCAATCTCACCAATCAGATGAGTCGCCCCGTTTGAAGAAGTAGGGATGGAAGTAGCCTTCTCAAAACTTCTAAAGGAAGTCTCCATTCTGTGGGCTTGGGTGGGGACCATGGGAAAGGGAGAGAATGGCTCCCTCTGAAGCTGGCATAGTTAGATCTGTTTTGGAGACTTCCGTCAGCAGTGTAGAGAACCGATGGGAAGTGAAAGAGATCAGAGGCGCAAATATCAGCAGTTGGGGTTGAAACTGAGCCACGGCACTAGAGATGGATTCGAGATTGCGGAATGCAGGGCCAGGAGCATCTGGTGAGGCTGACGTCAAAGACTACTGGGGGATTCTAACTTGGAGTGCTGAGTGGACAGCGTCTGTCCTAGGCCCGCAGCCCCGCGCCATGGACGGACATCTCTGGCCTGTGCCAGCCCCACACTGTCCTGAGCACCGCAGCTTTTGCATGGTCTTTTTTTTTTTTTAATCAGACAATATCCTATTACTTTGACAAAACTTATAATTTTCAAGTTTCATGTGCTACTTGACCTTTTTAAGGTACCCGCCTCCCCTCCTACTCCAAGGTACTGTCTCTTGATATGGCGTTTCACCACAGCACAAATAATTTTCATTATTCCACAGCAGTGTACTGAACACTACATACATTTAAATAGGCATCCAAAATCTGCTGTCCTAAATTGTGAAATTTTTTACATACTTACCTGGAATGAGCTTTCAGAAGGTAGGGACTTTAGCTCAACATGTCTTAGTTCAACATGTGGTTTCCTAGTGCAATACACAGAGTAGGCCTACAGTATGACCTAGCGATGAAAGACCAAGGGCACAGGTAGGACTAGGTGAGAGCTTCCCTGACGTCATACCGACAGCACCTGGAGGCTGCCAGCTGCTGCCGAACTGCCCAGCGCGAAGCCCAGTGCTGCCTTTGTCTCCCGGTGGCAGCAGCCCCTCAGGCCAAACGGGAAGGGGCGTGCCCTGTGGTGGAGACTGACAGAGGTGTTTTTCTCCCCACATCTGCATTCACATGTGGCAACTCCCTTTTTTGGCAGCAAGGGGGCCAGGCCAACCACCCCACAGCTGCTGTGGTGACGGAGAAGCAGCAGATGCTGGAGCAGCACCTGCAGGACGTCAGGAAGCGAGTACAGGTAAAGTGGGTCTGGGGAAAGTGCCCCTTTTCGTGGGGGTATTGCCTGGGGGTTCTGCTTGTATCTTCCTTTGAAGTTTTGGCTTCATTTTTCTCAAAGCCTTTCTTTTCCATCTCCCCAAGGAACTGTTTTCTACCTCTGTTCATGTTTGTTTTCACAGGATCTAGAACAGAAAATGAAAGTGGTAGAGAACCTCCAGGATGACTTTGATTTCAACTATAAAACCCTCAAGAGTCAAGGAGGCAAGTGAATCTTAGAGACGTTAGAAATCTCCTGTAGAAAGTGAGTTTGTGTTACCTGAGTTTCAGGAATTATTTGTCTTGACTCTGTGCTCAGATCTGGGGGTGGGCGTTCTTAGGGACTAGTGTTGCCTGAGGGTGCCTGCTTACTAAGGACAGGAGCGTTCCCTCCGGTCAAGAAGTTTTTCCTTCCGCTGCAGATATGCAAGATCTGAATGGAAACAACCAATCGGTGACCAGGCAGAAGATGCAGCAGCTAGAACAGATGCTAACTGCGCTGGACCAGATGCGTCGAGTAAGCGCGTGGGACTACCCCCCCCCCCCATGTCTCCCTTGCCTGTGTTATCTCTGCATCTCCCGGCAGAACCCGCCTGGCTCCTAAGGTCCTCCCCTGGAATTGATTGCAGCCTGTGGTTAGAGACCGTCTGAGGAAGTGTTTTCTGACTTTGTTTTGGTTTCCAACCAGAGCATTGTGAGTGAGTTGGCGGGGCTCTTGTCAGCCATGGAGTACGTGCAGAAAACTCTCACGGACGAGGAGCTGGCTGACTGGAAGAGGCGGCAACAGATTGCTTGCATCGGAGGCCCTCCCAACATCTGCCTGGATCGGCTAGAAAACTGGTAAGAGGTGAAAGGGAAGGTTTGCCTCTCTGTCTAGAGAGCTGGGCTGCATTGTGGCCGTAACTGCAGGCCCCACGAGCTGGGGCTGCACGTCAAAGGTGGGGGCTCTTACACAGGCAGACGTAGCTCCGGGAGTCAAAGCTTTCACCTTATTTGGACGGTTGAAAAAAAAGTGTTTACATTAGTATATTTTAAATCTATTTTACAACTTGAAGTTTTTGGTTTAACTGTATTTAACAGACTAAATTAATAATCTAAAATGACACATGCTCTTTATAAAGGGAAAAAAGTTCAAATCCAGAGAACTAATAAAGAGAAGAAAAGTCTTTTAAAGCTGAATTGCTCAGAAGCACCTACAGCTGCCATTGTGGTGACCAGCGCTCCAGACAGCTGCTGTGGCAGATACGCGTATAAAGCTAGAGATCCGAACGTTTTCACGTTAGTGGGACTGCTCCTTACGTGCTCTTCCGTAACCTGCTCTTTGCACATTCAGCCAGCACGTCCGCATGAGCACCCTCGATGTGCGAGGCCCGGTAAGGAACGGGCCGCACCAGCTGAAATAAACTAGGAGAAAGTTGGCATCATGGGAAACCCAGACACGCAGGGCATGGAGCTGGAGATTCAGGGCAAGTCCATGTGGGACTGCCTCACCAACCCTGAGTTTTGTTAACTTCCTGAAAGCACTTTAAAATGCTCTCTGATCACGGAACCGAAAAGCTTAAGTTCTGGGAATGGGGCAATGAATGTAAGTGCCAGAAAGGAGCCAGGGAGCTCAGAAGTCCTATCAGCTGTCCCGCCGCATCCCGCCCAGCCCTCCTGCATCTTCTGTCTTCTCTGTTGGAGGTCTTTTCGCCTGCATTAAGCTAGTGGTAGACCATCAGAGAGACACACTAGTATTCCTGTTGTTGGGGACAGGCTTAATCAGCCTTTGTCTCCCTGTCCGCTTTTCCTGTGCGTGCTGTCAGCCTTTGAAAGGTAACGTCATACCCTTTGATCCGTTGAAAGTTGATGTTAAGGGCTCAGGGATCATGCAGTTCAACCCTTTCTCTCATGCGAGGCGACGTTAAGCCCCACAATGGCGAAGGAACTTGGCCAAGGTTGCACAGGTGGTGAATGGCAGAGCTTACTCAGACACATCTTCTTGGGTTGTCTTACCTCCTATCTCCTGGGTCCTCACATTTTGGGACAAGGATAAGTTAGGGTAAAAAAGTGAGTGCCAAACTCTGTATTTCACGTTCTCCACCTACGGGTTCTATTGCTTGTCATTTACTTTCCAATGATAACGCTTAAGCACCTCCTATAGTCACTGTTAAATACAGTAGCAGAAGTTTTGACACTTCTTCTTTTGTGCCCAGCTACCTCTTTGAAATGTAAAATTTTAGGAGGGGACTGTTTTAAAAAAAGGCAAAAAGGGGGAATTGATAAATTCCCCCTTTTTTATTTAATGCAGAGTAAATTCCCCCTTTTCTTAGTTGAATTGTATGCTGACAGATGGTAAATGTTATGTTACGCATATTTTACCACAATAATAAAGGCCCCCCCTTTCTTATTTAGAGGACTGCAGAGTGGTATACCACTACAAGCGGTATTCCCACCCCCCCACCCCCCCATTTACCTGTGTACCCTCCCTTAGGTAACTGGTAACTTCCTTATTTAATGGCAGGATAACCTCATTAGCAGAATCTCAACTTCAGACCCGCCAACAAATTAAGAAACTGGAGGAGCTGCAGCAGAAAGTATCCTACAAAGGGGACCCTATTGTACAGCACCGGCCAATGCTGGAGGAGAGAATCGTGGAGCTCTTCAGAAACTTAATGAAAAGGTGACTTAGAATCCTGGTCCCTTCCCCTCATCACTGTCCCCACCCCCAGTCTCACCCTTAACCGAGAGATGGCTCCCTTCAGACGCTCGGGACGAAGGCTGGCCCACCCACTGCACGGTGCGTGAACTGCTGTCCTCTCTCCCTTTCAGTGCCTTTGTGGTCGAGCGGCAGCCCTGCATGCCCATGCACCCCGACCGGCCGCTAGTCATCAAGACCGGTGTCCAGTTTACGACTAAAGTCAGGTGGGCCGTGCACTTCCACTTTTGGTAGCTGGTTTATGGAGGGACGTTCTTAAGACAAAAGCACAGTTGGGGGCCAGGGTTGACTTCGCAGGCATCTCAGGCTGGCGTGGAATTCATTGGCCTAACATGGACTTGCTTTTTGTTTCCTCTGCCAAAAGCTAAGGAAGAGCCATCCTTTTGAGGTTCCCGGGGCGTATTCCTATGATGCCAGTCCTGCCGTCTGAGAACGCAGTGTTCCCTTCTGCCCTGTGGAGGGGGCAGAATAATGCCGGTCGTTTTCCGGACTTTGGGCCTCCTTTTCCCTGGGGGTTTTAGGGGGAGAGTAAGGCTTAGTGATGTAGAGCTAAGGGGCACCACAGGGCAAGTGGGTGGTGGGCCTGCAGGGTGGGGTGTTACTTTCACACTCAAGTCAGACAGGTAGGCTGGGGTTTGCCCTTCTGCAGTGAAATTTCCCCCTTAGAAACTTGGTTTGGTGTTAGGTTTCAGGTTTAATGGAAAGAAAACCAGCTGCAGAGCGTCTATGCCTGTAATGGCTTTTATTATCCTTTGCTGAATCTTTCACAACTTTGTCCAAGTTCTTACTTCTTAGGCTTTTTTTTTTCCCCAGTACCTTTGGCCTAAAGGGGTAATGCTTCACTTAATATCAAAGCCAGTACTGGCAGGAAGAGGAATTTGTCATTTATTCACCTCTTAGAAATGAAGAGTTATAAATTTTGCATTTCTTTAGCTAGACGTTGTTAGGGGAACTTTCTAATGTTGTTGTTTTTTTTTAAACTAGATTGTTTTTTTCTTTGCTCAGAAACTTTTCTTCTTTTTTTGGTAATAGATTGCTGGTCAAATTCCCTGAGTTAAATTATCAGCTTAAAATTAAAGTGTGCATTGACAAGTAAGTACCCTTTACCTTAGCCCTTTTTCTTTTTTTTTTCAAATGACAGAGAAATGAGAGCTTTGACAACATCATATGAACTTAAGAGACTTTATCTCCATTCAGAGATCTTTGTTTCTTTGAACGAAAGTTTTCGTAAGACTTGCAGCACGTTGTCATTTACGTGCCTGAATGAAACCACAGAGATAGTGGTACAGATGTGAGTTGTGATTGCTGTGGTGACTTTGAGTCCTTCCTTTTCTTTAATTTTTTACTTATAAATGTAATTTATGCATGTTATATAAAACTGAGAATATATGAGGAAAATGGATGTTTTAAATTGTTCTACACTTCACCACGATAGAATAATGTTCAGAATTTGATAATACCTTTCAAATATTAAAATACATATAGCTTTTTAAAAAAATATTTAATTTTTTTAGAAAGAAGGGAAGGGGGGAGAAAGAGAGGAAGAGAAACATCAATGTGCAAGAGATACATTGATAAATATACCCCCAAATGGGACCCTGGCCTATAACCCAGGCATGTGTCCTGACTGGGAATCGAACCAGTGACCTTTCAGTTCACAGGCTGGCACTCAGTCCATTGAGCCGCACCAGCCAGGGTTACTATATATCTTTTGAAGAGATTAGAAGACAGAAAATGGCCCTGCCAGGGTAGCCCAGTTGGTTAGAGCATTGTGCTGATTTATATACCCAGGTTGCAGGTTCGATTCTTGGTCAGGGCACATGCAAGAATCAATCAATAACTGCATAAATAAGTAGAACAACAAATTGATGTTTGTTTTCTCTCTCTCTTTTTCTCTGTCCCTAAAATCATAGAAAAATAAAAAAGGAAATGTATTAATTATATTTTTATTTTCAGGTAATATAATTATTTATTTGGAAATTACACTAGAATAAACTGGAAAATAATTACTAATGAAATAAAGGACTTGAGGAAGGTGGTAGGTTTAATAAATAAATAAGCAAAAATTAATAGCTTCAACCATATGTTAGCATTAACCAGTTAGAAATTATAATAGAAAAACGAGCTCACAATAAGCAGAAAAAGTAAAAATGTATTGTGATCAGCTTAACAGAAATGTTTAAAATCTATTTGAGGAAGACATTTTAGTGAGAGAGGGATAGTGCAAAAAGTGATGAGACGAAGAAGGAATTGATGATATGTCACAACTTGATATTGTGAGATTAGAGAGAGAAGTTAGCTGTACTGTCCATGAAAATAAATTCCAAGTGTATTTATGTGTTTAAACGAAAGTATCTTAAAAGCATAGGCAAATGTATAATGTAATGGTGGTGAAATGGCAAAATGGTAAAACCACTTTGGAAAACAGTCTGGCAGTTTCCTAAAAATTAAATGTGCACCAGCCCTGTGTCCCAGACTTTCCACTCCAAGGTATTAACCCAAGGGGAATGAAAGCGCATGCCCACCTAAGGGTTGTGAACAAATGTCCATTCATAGATCGATGTCTATGAACAGGTGAATGAGTAAGTTGGTTTGTGGTGTATCTGCAGAATGGAGTATTGCTCACCAACTAAAAGGAATGGACTATGGTACACGTGAATAAATCTCAAAATAATTATGCTGAGTGAAAGAATCTGGGCAAAATTAAAAGCACATGGTATATATTTCCATTTATGTGAAATTCTAGAAATGCAAATGAATCTATAGTGACTGAAAGCAGATCAGTGGTTGCCTAGGAACAGGGGTGGGTGGAGTGTGGGATTGGGAAATCGAGCGCAGATAGGTGCGGGGAAGCTGGGAATGACAGATGTGTTCGTTATCTTGATTGGGCTGATGTTTCGACAAGTGTACACAGTATATATACATATATCAAACTGTATCAAATTGGACATTTTGAATAGTACAGTTTATTGTTCGTCAATTGTACATCAAAGCTATAATACAAAAGGAATTTTTTTTTTTTTTAAAGCTAGGTTAGGCATAGGGAGAGTGTAATGATGAAGACTCTGAAGTTCTAAAATGTGATATATATCTTCAGAATGGTTTAAAAATTGATCAGTATTTATCTGTAAACCCACTTGGAATACACTGTTTAATAAACAGTAACTTTTTAATTCTAAAAATGTAAGAGAATATGTAGCAATGGAGAAAGACTTTCAAAACAGTATAAAATAATAAAAAGAAAGAAAAGACCAAGAAACGTGACTGTTTAAAGACTACATATTAAAAACAGAGTTAAAGGGCAGTGGACACACAGGGAGTAGCACACCAGCTGGGCCTCTCTGAGTGGCAGGTAACAGGGAACCTTCACAGAAAATCCAGGGGAACGCACACAGTAAGGAGGTCTGCCGTCCAGTGTAACTGGGGATGCAGAGTTGGGCTGAGTTCCTGACAGTGGGATCAGTGACTCCCTGATGGCCTCAAGGACCCAGAACCTCCTGTCTCTTCTCTGTCATCATAAGCGTCTGCTGCATTCCCAGGTCCCCTTCTGGGTTGCCACACACTTCCTTGCTCGTGTTCAGCTGAAGCTCAGGAATGTGTTAGTGAATCCAGCCTGGGGTCTAATTCCTTCCGAGCGGGTCACGCCCCCACCCCCCTGGACCTCTGCACCGTGGGCAGGCTGCGGTCCGACGCACGCGATGAGCAGGGTCGAAGTGCAGTTAGGAAGAGCGCAGCAGATGTGGGGTGGGCGACAGCTGTGTCTGCTGCTTACGCATGTACAGGGTTGTTACGTTTCACACATAAGATGGAGCTGACTAGTTTATAGAAATTCCCAGCAGCACAGCAGTTTTTCTATCAGTAAATTACTAGTGTTCAAAGTAGATTTTTCTGAAGAAACCCAGGGCCTGTCTAATTAACATGGGTTTGTGTTCTTAACAGAGACTCGGGGGATGTAGCCGCGCTCAGAGGGTGAGTTCAGCCTAGAGGCTTCCTTTCGTCCTGTTCAGTCTAACTTCGTCCTCTGGCCCTGCAGTCACTCACCTGGCTGGTTTTTCTCCTGTGATTCAGATCCCGGAAGTTCAACATTCTGGGCACAAACACGAAGGTCATGAACATGGAGGAATCCAATAATGGCAGCCTCTCTGCGGAATTCAAACACTTGGTATGCCGGAGGAACCTGGACTCACCGTCTCCGAGGGCCCCTGGCAGAGGGAGAGGGCAGGGGCGACGACCTCACGTGACAGAGGTGCTCTTTGCTTTCCTTACAGACCCTGAGAGAGCAAAGATGTGGTAACGGGGGCCGAGCCAACTGTGACGTAAGTTTTACTGGGGGTGGAAGCCAGCTGGGAGGGTTTTCTCTGAGGGGGGTAGAAAAAGGGCCTAGAATTGCAGACACCACCCAGCAGTTTCAACTGTAGTCATTCAGAAAAGTCACCATGGACCAAAACGACATGATCAGAGGTCCCATCTGCCAGGGGTTCTCTGGCTTGGAGCATTTCCTTGATCGTCCCAGGAGTCAGATCTCCCTGCAGTAGGAGTGGAAAGTCCCCGGCTGTGCTACCCACACCCATTTAGTGAAAAAGGGGCCTGCCACCTGGTCCGGGGCTTTCCAAATTGCTCTTCCAGCTCCTGCCAGCTGGCATCGCTTGGCTCCATTTTTTTATGACATTTTCCTCAGTGAGGTGGGATAGAAAGATGTAACAAATCTGAGCTAAACAGTTTTAAAAAGAAAAAGAGCAAAACCTATCTGTTGTTTATCCCCCTTATTTTTTCTCTGCCTCCTACTGATTCAGATTATTGGATTCTCAGTGTTAAGAATAAACTTTAAGAAAAATAGGCAAATGTGACCACAAACTAGTTTTTAATCTTTTTTTAAAAAATTGTGACACCTTGTTCTTTTTCTGGTATTTGTCTCTGAGCCATTTTTTCTCTCTTCTCTAAAACATAGCTGGTCTTAAAAAACAAAAAAACAACGAATTGAATTTATAATGCTTGACAGTAAAGAGTGAAGTAGTTTACGTTCAATGATATGTTAAAATGTATGTGGCATGTTTGTTTAGAAAAAAGCAAAATGCAAAATAATCCAAGTAGTATATTAGTATACTTATTTAAAATATATACTATGCTGGTTTTTGCATATTTATATGTACATTAAAAAGTTCTAGAGGATGCCCTGGCTGGTGTGGCTCAGTGGATGAGCACCTGCCTGAGAATCAAGGGGTTGCCAGTTC
Organism: Anoura caudifer; assembly: GCA_004027475.1. Lineage (NCBI taxonomy): Eukaryota > Metazoa > Chordata > Mammalia > Chiroptera > Phyllostomidae > Anoura > Anoura caudifer. The sequence goes on along the minus strand of PVKU01003026.1, from coordinate 13,782 downwards.
AATTCCCAGTCAGGGCACATGCCGGGTTGTGGGCCAGGTCCCCAGTAGGGGGCGCTTGAGAGGCAGCCACACGTTGATGTTTCTCTCCTTCTCTTTTTCCCTCCCTTCCCCTCTGTGTAAAAATAAATAAATAAAATCTTTAAAAAAATTATAGAGCTCTATACACCAGGTAGTGCTTATGTATGCGTGCTGCTCTTAGTATCGGAGGCTACTCCGTACTGTCTCTGTATTATTTGCATTTTAAACTGAACACATATTACCTTTAAAATCAGAAAAAGAGTATTTTAAATATGAATCAAAATGTCCGCTTCTTAGAATTCATCGGTAATATAGAATTCCTTTGAACGTATTCTTGTTCAAAATAAGGCTGCCACTGATCGTGGGGGTATGAATCGTTAGGGTTGCGTCGGAGAACCATTTGGCCTTATAAAGTGGACGTACCTTGTACATCAGTGGTGCCACTCCTGGGAGTTAGCAATAGGGGAACCTTTGCACGTGTGTCCCAGGAGACGTACAGAATGTCACAGTGGCCTGATGACAAGCCCTGAACACACGTCCCATAAATACCCACCTACACCAGAGCGGTCGGTGATCTCTGGCGTAGCCGTATGGTGGAATACCACACAACAGTGAAGATGAGTAAGTCACTGACACGCACACCCACTCGGATGCAAACAGCGAGTCACTGGAGAGTGCGTGGCATATGGTTCCATATGTATAAGGCTCACAAACATCTAAAATAAAGTATCAATACTGTTTAGAGATATAATTATGGTAAAGCCATAATTATAAAGCTAGGAAATGATAAACCTGAAAAGATAAAGTAGCAGCTACACCCGAGTGAGGAGGGACAGGGACAGCGTTGGGGAAGGACACCCCGAGGATCTCAGGGGTAATGGTCTTTTCCTTCAACTGGGTGGCAGGTACATAGCATCCATTGTTTTGTTTCTCTCTGCGCCTCGCCCGTCTTACAAGTGACCGGTCGGCTCTGTAATATTGTAAAGCCCAGTGAAAGCTCAGGGTGAGGGCTGTAGCATTGGCAAGTCCTGGTGCTGAAGGGGTGCGTGGTGGGGGCTCGTGGCCCTTGCAGTTTGTTCGTGGCCTCCCGGTGGGTCACCCTTCTTCATGCAGCGTGGCTGTGGCGTGTTACTCTGCCCCACGGCGGCTGTGAGTCCTGAATGCCCTTCTTGATGCCGTAGGCCTCCCTGATTGTGACCGAGGAGCTGCACCTGATCACCTTCGAGACTGAGGTGTATCACCAAGGCCTCAAGATTGACCTAGAGGTGAGTCCTGCTGTAGGACGGGATGGCGCCGCACGCAAGGGTCAGGACAAGAACTTCCGGGTGGGCTTTTAGTGCAGAAGGGGGATGGTGACTCCATGTAAGGCACTGTGTTTGCTTTTGCTTATTTTTCTTAAAAAAAAAAAATCTTTATCATCCCATCTGAAAGTGCAGTTCTGCTTGAGTGCTTAGAAGACACGTGTATACTCAGCTTTAAGCAAACTCGATATGAACGTCTATATTTAGAAACTGTTGATAACTAATTTCTAAAGTTTGGGCAAAATACTATTTAAATAGCTAGTGTTTTTAGCACACAGAAAATAGTGGCCTTTGCATTCTCTTCTCCCAATGTTCTTGATCTTTAAATTAAAGGTACGCCTGAAAAGGCAGGGACCCTAGTCTTTGATTTCTGGAGCCTCTCTGTTCACTGGGCAGACACGGCTCCTGTTCGTGAAGAATCTGTGGACCGTGAGTCCAGCTTTGAGCCAGTCAGGGTTTACACACTCTTAGCTACGTACGATAACAGCCCGAGTCCTGTGGCCTGTGCTCAGCATCCGCTCTCCTCTGGTGGCCGTGGGGGTGGCTCACAGCATGGCCTCTGATTCCGAACCCCGGAGGCACCGGCGGAGAGGTTCTTGAAGCTGAGAGGGCCGTCTGCCTCCCCCACTCATCTCCCCCTCACCCCACAGACCCACTCCTTGCCCGTGGTGGTGATTTCCAACATCTGCCAGATGCCAAATGCCTGGGCGTCCATCCTGTGGTACAACATGCTGACCAACAACCCCAAGGTCAGTGCCTTGTCCTCTGCAGGGAAACCGCCTTCCCGCCTGGCTCCTCGCTGCCCGGAGGCTGTTGTGCGGCCTTGCGCAGGCCCCTCAAGCACCGCCCTCTCACCCACGTGAGCAAATGTGTTGTTTTCGCCAGAATGTGAACTTCTTCACGAAGCCGCCCATCGGGACCTGGGACCAGGTGGCCGAGGTTCTGAGCTGGCAGTTCTCTTCCACCACGAAGCGGGGGCTGAGCATCGAGCAGTTGACCACGCTGGCGGAGAAACTCCTGGGTCAGCGTTCTACTTCTCCCCCCTGCACTCCTCAGGAAAGGGGCCTGTCCCAAGGCTCTTCGTTTAAGAAAGCTGACTGAGCAGGGCTCTGCGCTAGGGCCCGAGAGTGCAGGCCCCCGCAGCGGGGAAGCTAGGCGCGGAGGAAGTTGGCCTCCGGTGATCATTCTTACGAGGTGGGCGGCAGATGTCTTTTGCCTTGGTGGCATCTCCGTCACCCTCCCTGGGCACCACTTTGTCTAATCTTAGGATGATGTACGAAGTGCCTGCTAGAGGGTACAGCTATAGGCCTGGCATCCCTGTCCATTTCTTCAATAAACTGGTCTGTTTTTAATTCTTTTCCCTGGAAAAAAGTTTTTGTAGAATATTTTATGTGCTACCTGGACTATGAGTAGCTTTGTCCTGTGCTGCCACTAAATGTGACCCTTTAGTACCAGCTGTCAGCTTATTAGTGTGTGTGCTGGTGCCCGGCCACCCCCAAGGGTAGGGAAAAGCGGGGGAGGGGTACCCTAATATATCAGCTACCACCTCTGCTGGGTTACACAACAAGCCAGGGAGGAAGGTGGTCAAAGGGTGGGGTTGAGTGTGTGTGCAGGGGGAGGGGGTGTGTGCTTGCGTGTGTAAGCACACATGTGCATGTGGGCCACCTTCAAATACAGGAAAACCAGTGGTTTCATGGCCCATTGTAGGACAGATGTGTGTGAGTGATTGTTCTGTTTCAAGAAATAAGATCTTCATTCAAAGCCGGAAATTACACTACTTTTATTCTTTTTTCCTTCAGGACCTGGTGTGAACTATTCAGGGTGTCAGATCACATGGGCCAAGTTTTGCAAAGTAAGTGATCCTATCAACTCCTTGCCATCAGGCCTTGGGAGTAGGTGTGGGAGGGGCTGCTCACCTGTAAGGTTGCCGTGGAGGGCACTGGGCCCAAAGGGCCCAGACTCGTAGTCCAGCAGCCAGCAGCCCCTACCTGGGGACGGACAGGCCTGAGGGTGTTGGTGGCACTGGGCCCTGAGGAAGGAAAAAGTTAGGGTGGTGGTAGACTTGGCTTTCCCATTATTCTTTTCCCCAGGAAAACATGGCTGGCAAAGGCTTCTCCTTCTGGGTCTGGCTGGACAATATCATTGATCTTGTGAAAAAGTACATTCTGGCCCTTTGGAATGAAGGGTAGGTTGGCGCTCTTGTGTCTGGCAGAGTACAGAGGTGTAGCGAGTCACCTGCCCCCTGTGCCCCCTCGGCAGGCCCTGGGCTGGGACTCCTTCCACCCAAACCTTCTTGCTGTTCCTCTTTGGCTCAAGGTACATAATGGGCTTTATCAGCAAGGAACGGGAGAGGGCCATCTTGAGCACCAAGCCCCCAGGCACCTTCCTGCTAAGATTCAGTGAAAGCAGCAAAGAAGGAGGCGTCACCTTCACTTGGGTAGAGAAGGACATCAGCGGTAAGCTTTGCTGCTCCCCCCACTCTGTTGCTGTTTTTCCTTGGCTGCTGCTAGTTCCAAGCACCCACTGCCCCCTAGTGGGCAGAGATGGCCTTGCACCTCCTGCCTGAGGCTTGGAAAACACACGAGTGACTTCTCTAAATTCTCCCTGTGGAAGGATTAGTTTGCCAGTTTTGTTTTGCTTGTTCCAGGGGCTAACATTTGCCTAGAAATTTGCAATTTAAGTTTTAGTCTTCATTTCCTTTCTTACCTACCCTGTTCGTATATCTTATGCAAGTTGTTATTTGAGTGTATTACCTGTGACCCAGCTGGGTAGTCTCTCCAGAAGCCTGGCGAACATATCCGCAGTTCCAGGAGACTGGGCAGGATGCCCAGGGACTCAAGTGCGAGGCTGGCCTAAGCCTTTCCCTCTGAAGGAAGGGTAAACCGGGTGGTTTTCTCCGGCCGCAGGTGGTGCCTGGCTGCAGGTCTCATCATTTCCTCTCCCGTCTCCCACCCCGCTCAGGTAAGACCCAGATCCAGTCGGTGGAGCCATACACCAAGCAGCAGCTGAACAACATGTCGTTCGCGGAAATCATCATGGGCTACAAGATCATGGATGCCACCAACATCCTGGTGTCCCCCCTGGTCTACCTCTACCCCGACATTCCTAAGGAGGAGGCGTTCGGGAAGTATTGTCGGCCAGAGAGCCAGGAGCACCCCGAGGCTGACACAGGTAGTTGTTGATTTTCCACGTTGGGCGTTTCTGGTGAGAAGGGGGAAGTGGCAGGGTCCTTGGAGAACGGACGGGTGAGTGCCTGCGGAACCCGTGATCTGAATTACGCTTTATGGGAAGGCATGTTGCAGTGAGTGCTTTCGGGGTGGCTGACGGGTTGGAGAGAGGAGAGTACTCAAGAGTCACTAGTCTGTGCCCCCCAGGGAGCATCTCTGCCCCCCAAACACACCCAAAATGCAGCAAAGAGAAAGCAAGGACAGAATTCTTTAGCAATAGGATGCTCAGGCAGCCAGAGCACGCCTCACCTAGCAGGTGCTGGGAGGCTTGTGACCCAGACTTCAGTCTAGCACACTTCCTTTCCCCGACACTGCACGCTGCCAGCGGTGTCGAGTGGGACGGAGAAGGGCGCCCTGGAGGAAATCAGTGTTCTCAGCCCCGGCACGAGCTCTGAGAGCGGAGTCGGGAGAGTGGTGGTTGCAGGGCTGGATGGTAACTGGTGGGAGGGCTGTGAAATGCGGCATTCGTACTGTGCAGCTATTGAACGTGAGACATTTTTAATGTGTCCGTGTGAGTTATATGCAGACTGTTGCATAGTGAACCTGCAACCTGCAGCACTGCCTTCAGCGCGGAGGGGCAGAGGTCTTCTGGCCTGTTCCCACCCATGTGCCTACTGCCAGCTCTAGGTTCCCTGACAGGAATCTGTGATTTGCCATGTTTGTTTTTATTTAACTTTTCTTGATCACAGGGCCGACAGTGGCTTAAAGCGATCCTTTGAGGTTAGCTTCCCTGCCCCAGTTGGTTTTGAAAAGATGGTTTTTTTCAAATAGCTCGCACACAAAGTCGCCAGCTTCCCTCCCACTTTTTCATAGGAATTCCCTCTGAAGAATTTCTCGGGGTGGGAAGAGGAGGAATTGGAGAGGGAATTTGAACTAGTTGACACTTGGCTTTCCTTTCCCCCTTGTTCTGGTTTTGAGTTTTGTTCATATTCTAGAAGAGTGTAACTCTCACTTCCTGTCTGCTACTTATCTCTCTTTCCATGCTGTGCTTCAGTTGGGAGGCGTGTTTATCAGCCCTCGTCACACTGCTCTTTGTTCCTTCTGCAGAGGACACTCAGGTCCATGTGCCAGTCCTCCGACTAATTAAGCTTTCAGGGTCCAAGTCCCCAGTCCGAAGCTGTGCCCTCTGTGACCATCTGCCCCTCCCGTGTGCCAGGGTGGGCAGGCATGGGCCTTTGCTGCCTGGAAACATCGGTGTTTCCTGAGGGGCAAAATGCCAATCACAAAACGGGAATGAGCGACTTGAGGGCTTCGCCTGCCCCCTGGGGAGGCGGGTGTCAGCTGAGTGCAGAGAGGGGCGCAGTATGGTGAGCCCAGAGCCTGGAGGTGGTAGGGGCGGCAGGGTGTGCGTGGAGCCCTGTATTGAAATGGGGGGCCTCAAGCAGATGGGCCTGTGACTGTTTCCTTTCTTCCTCAGTCACAAAGGTGTTACTATCTCCCAGAGGTAGATGGTTTTTCCAGGACCCTTCCTTCCTCCTTGCTTCTCCGTAAGCCCACAGTGTTTCCTTATGGTTTTGGGAGAGAGAACCTTAGAAATGACAAATCCCCTCCCGTACAAATTGGATAAAGCTCCTTGTATGGAGCCATAAATCAGCTTTTAGTCCCAGCCTTCCTGGGCTTGAGCTGCTCCGTCCTGGGCTGAAGGTGCTTTTCTCAGCTGCCTCGATCACAGGGGTTAAATCCTTTTCTGTCTTGGGGTCAGCTGCCCTCAGGCCTGGGCCAGGTGGGGCTCTAAGATGCCAGAACCCTGCCTCCGTAGCTTCTCTGGATGCTGCACTGATCGAATCTATTTCTTGGCCAGAAACCAAACTCAGGGGCAGGGACCTGAGGGCCCCTTGGCAGTGCATTTTCTCAGATTGTCGTCTTCCGTCCGGATCCCTCAGTTACTACAGAAGCCCCTCACTTTGTAAATGTGCTTCTCTCAACCCACCTCACTGCGCCCCATGCCTCCTCCATGATCTGTTTGCTCATCTGAATGCCCCAAGTTTCATGCCAGTGTCTGCAGGCTTCCCTGACCTCTTGGTGTAAGCACTGAGCACCGAAAATGCATTTATTCCAATTTTCACACGTCTAACTATAGGACGAGGGTTATAAATGACAGAAATGGGCTCCCTCTTCCTGCTCCCATCTGTTGTGTACATGAGAGGCAGTGTCTTGCCCCAGGTTCTGGGCTCCTGGCTTCCAGTCCAGAGTCCCCTGCGCTGCATCATGAACATCTCCCTGTGACAGCGTGGTCACCCAGTGGGAAAGTTGCTGACACCCCCACCTAAAAACGTAATAGAGGCAGATTAGTGCCAATGGGAATAGGAGGTGTGACCCTTGGCTGTGGAACCACGAGCATTAGAGGCCTCACGTCCTCCGAAAGACCTGGCGGCACTGGTACCTGAACAGGATGCCCGGGCCACAGAGCTCTGCCTCTGCGAGCGGAGAAGCGACTCGGCCAGGCCAGCACACTGCCCCCGGACACACCCCGACAGTTAAGTGTGGGCACAGTCCAGGGACGTGATGGACACAGGGCCACCATCCCTCCGGGCACAGGTCAGATGAGGGTATGCTGAAAAGTCTCTGTAGAACTGAACTGAACTTCCAAGCTGCAAGCGCCTAACACATCGATCGAATAGTGTGCAGGGAGGAGGGGCAGCCTCGGAGCAGCCCCTGCTCACGGATGGAGTGAGCATCCGGTCTGCCTGGGAGGAGGCAGCTGGCCGCCTCCCACTGGGCACCGGGATGGGGTCACGATGAGTAAGCCCCCGTTTTCCTCCTCCCAGGTGCCGCCCCCTACCTGAAGACCAAGTTTATCTGCGTGACACCGTAAGTGGCTTCCTTTCCCAATTTCGCCTTCATTTCTAATGTCCTCAGTTCCCCCTGGGGAGGGACGCCGGGTATGATTTACCCTAGGAAGGGTTGGAAGGCCCTGGGCTGTGTTTAGTACTCAAAGTGACCTGGTGTGTTTAAGAAGCTTGAGCTTTTATTTTTCTGTTGGAGACCAGAGTTTGATGGCTTGTGTGTGTGTGTTTTGTTCTTTTTTTCTTTTCTTTTCTTTTTTTTTTTTTTTTACCCACTGTGTCTTGTCAACCCGGCCCTTCGCCGTCCCGCCGCTCCCCTTTCCTACAGAACGACCTGCAGCAATACCATTGACCTGCCGATGTCCCCCCGCACTTTAGATTCATTGATGCAGTTTGGAAATAATGGTGAAGGTGCTGAGCCCTCATCGGGAGGGCAGTTCGGTGAGTATTTGGTTGGCAGACCGTCCTGTGAGGATAGATGGTCCCCCCGGGTGACTTCCCCTGTGCGGAGTGGAGAGCTGGTCATGCGGCTTGTGAAGGGGGGCCCTAGAGGGGCACTCTCCGCCAGCAACGGGCTGCGCCTCGTGTTTAAGTTTGATTTTCTAGTAGTCATGTTAAAAAACAGTGAAAAGGAACAGGTGAGGTCAATTTTAATGGTTTTTATTTAGCCCAATAAATCCAAGTTGCTGTCATTTCACTGTGTAAGAAGAAAATGGATGAGGTTTTCTTGCACTGGGTCTTTGCAGCCTGCTCGCTGTTTGTAGCTACGGCCCCTCCCATGCGGACGAGCCCCACCCCCACCCCCGCGGTTGTTGGCTGCCGCTTTCAGTGGGGCTTTCAGTGGGGCCGTTCAGAGGGGTGGCCTGGTCAACTTGAAACACACGGAGTTGGGAGTGACTCAGATCGGAGGGGACTGCGCCCTTCCAGAAGGAAGACCCTGTAGGGAGGAGAGTGAATCCGGGCCGTCCGACTCTGCCCCTCCAGGGCGGAGGTGGCCTGAGCCTCTGTCCCCCAAAGGGTGAGGGGTGAGCCCTGCTGGCCGAAGGGCTCAGGCGACTGACCCGGCTCTCCCTGTGTGTCTCTCCAGAGTCCCTCACATTCGACATGGAGCTGACCTCAGAGTGTGCCACCTCCCCCATGTGAGGCGCCGCGGGAGGACCGGAGCTGCAGAGAGAGACGACAGAGGCGCCTGCCTGTGTCCCACCCCCACACAGCCAACCCCCAGAGCGTCTGAACTCCCAGCGCTGTGGTTCCAGATTTGTCTGAATCTCCTCCTCCTGCTGTCTTTGAGCGATCTGGGCACTTTTTTCAAATAGAGAAATGAATGAATGTGGGTGATATGCTTTTATCTAGATGCAAATAAGAAAGCGTTCTCTGAGGCTGTGATCAGGGGATGTGGAAGGGGCGGCAGGAGGGAGAAAAAGGAAATGCTTTTTCTTTGCTCCCCTGCCCTCCTTTCTCAGCGGCTCGCTAGACAAGTGCCTCTGTGCGCGGGTCCCTCCGCCCGGCTCCGAACGCTCATGCCACAGGCTGCCTCTAGCTGCGAACCCTGGCATTGCACTTTTAACCTTGCTAATGTCCAAATAAAAGAGAGGACTTGCAAAGCCCCTAGGTTTCTTTTTAAATTAAAGAAAAATAATAGTAATTAAAGGGCAAAAACACTGTATCAGCATAGCCTTTTCTGTATTTAAGAAAACTCAATTGATAGCCTCCTTGGTGCTTTAGGCATTCGGCTTACTCCAGGCTGAGACTTCATACAGACCCTGAAACGGGCTTCAGATACGGCCCTGAAAAGACGTCTGGAGCTGTGGCTTGGCCTTCGGTTTTGAAATAGGAAGGTTGAAGGAGAACCCAGACATTCTAGATTTTTTTTTTTTTAATAAACAGGGTTTTTATTTCCCCTTCTATGTGTTGGCCTGTTAGTAGGTAAGGCTGGGCAGAGGGTGCTTATAACCTGTCCCTTCCCTCCTGGACTCGTGCCCCTGTTTCAGAGCCCAGGTGGCGCTGCGGGTGCCTTACAAGGAGCTGGATGATCCTCTTTCCTTCCCCTGGGTCCACCTGACCCCCTCGGGTGGCATGGCTCCTTGTCGTGTCCAAAGGTCCCTTGCCCTGTTTGCTTTAGGACTCCTGGTCTCAGGACTTCCTGGAATAAGAGGGAGAAAGTTAACAGGTTGGATGTGACTCAGACTGTGGGGCCCCAACCAAGGGTCTGGTTGAGCTCAGGGAATGTGGTTCCTATCCCAGTTTTTTGGCGATTGCCTGCAGCACCTGTAAATTACTTCTTCCTGCCCGCAACTAAGCCAGGGGCAAAGGCTCAGCTGTTCCCATGTGAGAGAATGTGCACCCAGCACCCCCTCACTGTTAACTACCACCTGTCCATTGGGGCCCCACAATGGGGCAGAACAGGTCAAATTTACTGTGTTCTTTAGAATACTTAGGAGCACGAGGGCTGGTCTTTGATGTGGGGGCCCTTCTAGCCAGAGGCATGGCTAGAGTGGGGGGTCCAGAACCACTCTATATTATTCGGTCAGTTTCTGTAGATGCGGTTTGTCACGCCCAAATTAAGCCAGCTGCTGAATTAAGGGGATAAGGACCTTCTCTCCAAGACAAACAGGGGTTGCCTTGGCCGTCCTGCCCTCCTGCCTAGCAGTGGTTGGCCCAGAGCTCTCCCCTCGCCAGCGATGCTCTTGTTCATAATCTTGACTCATGAAATGAGGGAAGATTTAGGGCGGAGGGACCTGCAAGCAAGGATCCGGGCGTCTCCGGAGCAGATGCAGCCGAGTTCCACGCTTTGAGGCAGCATCTGTGTCTGGCGAAGTTCTGAGAGGAGCTGAGACTTGGTTTGGCCGCTCTCTTAAAGAACCAAGTCCTCCAGAAGCTGCCTGTCTTCTCTCCATTGTCCACCCCCGCCCGACCCCAGCCCCACCGCAGGGCTCCCATCAATCGCTTAACCTACTTACACAGTGGTTTGTAAGCTGCTGTTGTGGCCACTGCATCCAATTCCAGTGTATACTTCATAGTGTAAAAATTTATATTATTGTGTTTTTTTTTTTTTTTTGTATATTGCTGTATCTACTTTAACTTCCAAAAATAAAAATATATAGGACCTGTCTGATAGTGTGGCAGCTCCGTCTGGCTGGTGGAGGTCCCTTATGTGCAGGTCAAGCCTGAGTCCGGAGAGCAGGCGGTGGCCCCCGCTCCCGGGCTGGTCCCCCGAGCCTCTCCTTCCTGAGTGGGGCAGTCCTCCCCCACTTAGGTCAGTCACCAGCTTCCAGGGAAGGGCTCCCTCCAGGACCCCGGGCCACACTCCTTCGCACAAGGTGTCAGAGTGGAGGCCCCCTTCTCTCTCTTCCTTCCTCCCTCCCTGCTCCCTCCTGGGGGCCTTTGCAGCTGGGCCTCCTGTCTGGGGCCTGATAAGCTACCCCAGGCCATCCCCAAAGGCCTGCCCTTCCACAGCGGCTCCATTATCACTCCCTGGTCAGTCACTCCGTGGGGACAACTAAACGCCAAACTCGCTGCTGCTCTGGCCCGCAGTCAGCGGTGATAATTCACAGACACCGGCGCCCACTCGGCTCGCCCGCCCCCTCCCCGGGAGCCGGGTCCCACGGGGCTGATCTGAGCAGCAGTGTGAGATACAAGCCGCCTTCCCCGGCAGAGATGGAAGCGAGATTAGTTATGCTCAGGCGGGGCTGGCGGCTGCTTCCCTCCCCGCCCACCCCCAGTGCCCTGCTCTGGGCCCCTGCGCCTCCCGGGGCGGGCTGCCAGCCCCTCTTTGCTTGCTTCGAGCGGCGAGATGCTCCCCCCTCCCCCCTACGGGGCCCAGGGACAGCCCCCGGATCTTCGTGCCGGAGGGGTCCGAATGGGGACCCCATCCTCCAGCTCTCCGGCCACCGTTTCAGAGCATAGTGGCAGCGGCATGGTGCCACCTGCTGGTTGCTGGGAAGCGAGACTGTTGAGCGGCCCTGCTGTGACTCTGGCCCCCGGAGTGGGGGGGGAGGGGGGTATTGGGAGTCGCCTCGCCCCTGGCCCTTGGCCACTTCGAGATTGCTGGTAGTGGCCACAGTTCTCCCCACTCCCCGTGTCCCCTTCCCCTAGTAATTCGCGCCCCAACCTTTCCCAAGACCTCGAGTCCTAGCCCTTCGGTCTCCTGAGACGCACCAACAGTGTTGGGGGTGGGGAGGGGGCCGGCGCCCTTAAACCCAGAAAAGGAGCAGCGCCGCTGCTTCAGGATGGAAGGGACAGCGCCGCCAGGGCTCCCCAACCAGGAGCTTCAAACCAGCAGTTTTATGAAAAAAATATTTTATTCAAAAACACTTTTCACAAATGTATGGCCTATGTACAAAGTACAAAAGACTCCCCCTTCTCATCCCCACCTGCCTCCAGAGGTTTAAACCCAGGGCTCCCGCCCGCTGTCAGCTGCCCCTGGCGGCGGGCCAGGTCGGCTCAGAGGACGGAGCCAGTGGGGCTGGAGCCCGGCCTGCTCTGACCACAGCCAGTTATGCAACTGTGCTGAGGCCTCTCCCAGGTTCCACGGCCCCGCAGAGGGGAGGCCGATCGGCTCTCATCCCCGCTCCAGGTCCCACGGGCGTCGTCCGCGCGAGAGGCTGCGTTGCTGCCATCTCTCGCTGCAGGTTTTTCCTGGATTGGAGGGGATCTGCCCGCCAGTCCTGGGTGCCCTGTTCACCCACGACGTCCTGGACCTCTCTTCCCCTCTCCTACCTCGTGTAAGCGAGAGAGGCGAGGAAAGAAGGCTGGGCCCCGTGGAAGGGAGGGGATATTAGGCGGGACCTAGCGGGAGCGTGGGCCACAGCATTACACCGCAGGGGGCGGGGGGGGGGCAGAAGGCCGTGAATTACATACCCAGGGCAGGCCCAACTCAAATGACCCATTTCTGCTGTGTTAGGGACATGGCCATGACCTAGATAAGCTCTCAGTCCACAAAAAGTCTGGAGTCCATAGTCATTAGATAAAGCATAAAGTATTACTCAGAACTGAACCCCCCCTCCCTCCCGAGGGAAGAAGCAATAGACCAACACGTGTCCGTGCGAACACGCACACGCACGCACACACCTGGGAGGCAAAGCGTCTAAGTTAGGAGTAAAGCTTACAGACGGTATCTGTCTCTATTCCCCTTCTCGAATAATTTCGTTCATGGAGCTGCTGAACAGCAACAGGCTCTGGCAGGGTTGGGGGGGCCCTGCCCTGAGTACCCGACATGGCAGAAGCAGCTCCATCACTTCCACGGCTGACAGGCCCAGGGGGCTCTTGCAACAACTTGATCTGAGAAAAAGGTGGCTGCGGTGGCTGCAGCCACACACCCAGGACCTCAAAGGCAAGGCGGGCACAGCTCACACACACACACACACACACACACACACACACACACACACGTATGCACGCTTCCGTGTGCTGTCTGCAAAGGCACCAATATGCAGAGCGACACTTAAATCACAATTAAGACGAACTCTTCACAGGAGTCTCGTTTCCGAAGAGAAGCGTGGGATTCACGCATTCAGGAGAGCGAGCCTCTGGCAGAGGTGAAGAGCCCCGCCGGCGGGGACAGGCGGGGGTCCAGACTGTCCATCGGGCGGCGGAGGAGCTCCTCCACATGCCGGGCTACATCCATGGTCTCATCCAGGTCGAATTCTCCATCCTGGTCGAGGACCGGGTCGGGGCTGGTGGAGAGAGGGGGACGTCAGAGGGAGCTGGCCTGCCTCACCGCCACGAGCTCCCAGGGGGCGGCCCCGGGCCTGCTCCCCACGCAGACTAGAGTCTTACGGGAACAAGACCAGCGCTGCGAGACCCTTGCACCCCAAGTTGAATTAGTCTCTGGCTCTTGGAGAGGTGCGCTAGTCTCCAGTCTCCCTGCCTCGCTGAGTGATCGTGGGGAGTCCACTTCCCTCTCCCCGTCCTCATCTGTAACACATGGCAGCGGGGCCAGCTCTGCCCCCCTGAGGCCCACTCCACCAAATCCTAGCACCTTTCCCTGTGCACCTTCCATGACCTGGGCCTTGTAACCACCTAACTCCAATCCTTCCAGCCACCTGTGCGGCAGGCATTTACCCCACTTTACGGAGGAGGAAATGAGGCTTGGCCATGTTCGGAATCTCGCTCGGGGCCACCTGGCTGGTGGGTGGAGTCAGGATTGAAATTCCTGTCTTTGTGACCCCGCAGCCTGTGGTGGTTCCCCTGTAGCTTGAGTCTCCCAGGCGCCCAGACATCCACCCCAGGCCACCCACAGTTCAGAAGAGAATTAATTCTCTACCGTAGGAACTCCACAGAGGAGCAGTTAACCCCCTGCTCCACCCGAGCCCTAAGAGTCGTCCCGTGGGAAGCCCCTACAGCAGCCTCACCTGAGCTGAGCGCTTCACCCACACTCTCTCCTTTGGTCCCGACCCCAATCCCATGAGGCAGGTATTCTTGCTCCCATTGTACAGATGAGAAAACTGA
>PVKU01003025.1:0-196944 GCA_004027475.1 Anoura caudifer | reverse complement strand
TTTTTTTGAGGGAGTGGGGTGTCTGGATTATTACAAGCTAGACTTCCACCCCCAGCCCGGGCCCTGTTATCCAACCTTAGCCTCACAGGGCCACAGGCCCCAAGCTATTCTGACCATCTCTCCTTTTCCATAAGAATAAATAACACAACGGCACATTTACTTATATTTACTCATTTATTTAATCTTCAGGCCAGCCGCGGGTGGCTATATGACTGTCATTTTCTTCAAAACACTGAGGCTCAAAGGCTTAACCAACTTGTTTAAGGTTGCTGAGCTAGTGAGAAGGCAAAATTCAAGTGCAGGTTCATTCTTTCCCTACCCTACAACCTCCCCCCACCTGCCTGCCTGCCTCCTCGCCTTTCTGTCACCTCCTTTACAGCCATGAGATGTGAGTCTCCTGAAAGCTCAGGACAGGCACTGGGTTTGGTTGAAGAGGCGGAAGGCCCACAAGCCTGCCTTCTCTGTCCGCATGGCCTCGCTGTCCAGCCCATTGGGTTCCTAGGGCACCACACCAGTGCAAACTGGCAACCCTATTGCTGATGGGGACTGTTCTGCTCTCCACATCCAGTCCCAAGAGGCCTCAGGAGGCATGGGAGCGGCCTCTGTGTGGAGGGAGTGACAGCATCAGGGAGCAAAGACTGATGGGAGCAACCACGGCAGGGGAGCTGCTACAAAGGGCATTCCAGCCAGCGCAGCGCAGAGCTCTCTGGGGACTGGATGTCCGGGGCACTTCCCTGAAGCCTTGGGCAGGACACACAGGGCTGGGGAACTGCCTCCTTTGCCCTCTCTGGGCACGACCTTCCCCTTCGAGGAGCACCTTCCCACAGGCCCTTCAGCTGATATCCCACCTGTGGTGCCCAGGGGTCCAGCATCCCAGGCCAGCCTGCCCCCAAGGACTGCTCTCCACCCCCACCCCACCCACCCCACAAAGATCTCAGCAGCAGAGCCAGCTGCTGCTCTGACATTAATCAAGAGCACATGCCAAGCACCCCAGGTGAATTGCCAAACAAACAGCTGCCTAACAAAGAGGGGTCTCTCCCCCCACCCAATGTGACTCACGTTGAAACAGAGTTTACACCTTGAGGCAGAAAGGCTGTGGCCCATCTGCTCCTCCTCCCTCCCCCTTCCACTCTCAACAGTCTCAGGCAGGAGATGTCTGGCTGGGCAGAGGCCTCTAGAGACCCCTCCCCAGATTATCCGGAGTGAAGAGCCTCCCCCAAAAAAGGGCAGAGGGGGCCATCTGTGCCCAAGCTGCCAGAATGGGGAAGGCAGTGCCCCAGGCCTCCAGGGGCCTCCAAGCTGAGGAAACTCTGCCAAGCACCACCCCCTACCCCACACCTGCCCTCAAGCTCCTGCCCTCCCTACACCAAATATCACCAGCCATTCTGCCGCCCCCACCTGCCAGAACCTGAGAGCAAGAGCCAAGGCAAGCTGATCTCCTGCATCCACACTGGGAAAAGCAAGCGCAACAGGGGCTGGCAGGCAGGATGTCTGGGGCTACTGATTCTGCAGCTGCTGGCAGGATCCAGACAATTCGGGCTGGCCACACAGGGTGTGGGGAGGTGTGGGGGGCGGGGGGGGGGGTGATGACAATGAAGGATAAGGAACAGAAACCAAGGGCGAGCCTCCCATCTCCTCCCTGAACAAAAAGGGGTGTCAGCGGATACTGAGAAGAGGGAGCAGAGAAGAGGAATCCTGAAGTTTCACGAACACAACCTCACCTTCCATAAAATTCTAGAGTAAAACAGATGCCAGAGCTCCTTTCATTCAAGCCTTTTACTGATGAGAAAACTGACGCTCGGAAATGTGAAGGGCAGTGTCACAGTGAGCTCTGGGCAGATTCGGGGCACGAAGCATTCTCTCCCGAACCCCCAGCCAGGGCTCCCGTCCCTCATCTTCTATTGTCACTCACTGTTAGGCTCCCTCTGCAGCAGCCGATCACCTTCACTTCCGCGTCTCAGTTTCCCTGTGTAGAGACTATTCTGCAGCATAGGAAAGGAGAAATAAGAGGACAGGCGATGTGTGTGGGAAGTGGTCCTGGAGATGACTGTCCAAGGGCTCCCCATCTGTATGGAGAGGGAGCACCCCCTGAAGGCCCTCCCTCCTTCCTGCAGCAAGTACAGTTGGAGTCCTCAGACAGGAAGAGCCGTGGGCTGCAGACCTCAGTGCTGACGTTCACTGGCTCAGCAGCCTTGATGGAGAGTTTACCCCTTTGATCTCCTGATTCCACATGTAAAATATGTACAGAAAAGCCAACGTCAACCCTGGCAGGTGTGGCCCAGTGGGTTGGGCGTCATCCTGCAAACTGAAAGGTCACAGTTCGATTCCCAGTCAAGGCACATGCCTGGGTTGCAGATTCGGTCCCCCACTGGGGCACATGCAAGAGGGCAACTGATTGGTGTTTCTCTTTCACATCAATGGTTTGTCTCCCTCCCTTCCCCCATGTCTGGAGTCAATAAAAGAAAAAAAAAATAACAACATGAGTATCATTGTGAAGAGTATATCTGTTTTTAAAATCGTGCTTTGACAGCTATTGGTTGGACCCGTCCTTCATACAGGGCTACGATTGGAGGGTTATTGAGCATTTGCCGTTATCCCACACACCCAGACTTCCAACCTACCCCACACTGAGAGGGAGGCCTGCAGATGAAGGTAAATGATGCAGATGCCCTGAGATCGGGACCATTCCCACATGTAGAGTCGCTTCCCCTGGCTCTTTGTGGGCGGGTGACTGTAACACATTCACACTTCCCTTGAGCCTGCCCCACCGAAATGCTCCCCTTCCAGCTGTCCAAGAGCCCCACCCCCAACTCCCACGGCTGCGGTGCAGACCCTCTCCCGGAATACCCCAGCCCTCACTAGCATTCTCTGTCTCTAGACTCTCACTGTAATCCAGCATCTCATTTTCTTTCATCGTGTCTTTTAATGAGATTGTAAGTTCCTAGAGGCCAGAAATCACAGCTTGTTAATTTTTAAATCTTTGTGGGGGCCTAGTGCAAAGCCAAGTATTTGTATTAACCAAGGGGTCTCGGTTTGCATAAGGCCACTTTCCTGCACTGCAGCACTTCTATTCCAGGTCCTTCTTTATATGGGCAAAAAGAAACTATTGCTCCAAAGATGTAGTACAGAGGAGAACTTGTCCACTCACTTAAAGATCTGAAGCTTCCTGTGTTTGTTCATTCATTTCTTCATTCATTAAGGAGGGAGAGTACCCATGCCTGCCAAGCATAATTTATGCTGAGGGATCTTTGGAGAGAGATGGGCAAAACCTGGGAGACTCCACCAGACCTTGAGACAGAGCCAGCAAAGGCTGAGGAATTATTTATGTCATAGTAAGTGTTAGATGCTTTTCATGCATTAATGATTCTAAGAGCATTGCCTGTGTTTGCCCCTATAACCCTTTAAGTAGGGGCTGTCATTAACCCCTCTTTGTAGATACTGAAACTGAGGCATAAAGATGTTAAGTCACTCACCCAAGGTCTCACGCTAGAAACCTACATGGTCAGATGGAAGCAGACTGTCTGGCCCAGAGCCCATGTGCTGGCACGTCCCACACTGCCCTGCATCTCAGGTCAGAGTCACAGGGCACTGGAGGGGGCAGAGACACAGGGAAGGGCATGATGTCATTGAGCGACTGCAGAGCCCAGCGAAGTGGGGCAACAGAGGAGTCAAAGGCTCCTCCTAGCCCCTGTGAGCCTTCTGCTTTCAAGGACATCCTGAGCCACCCCTGTGAGCTGCCACTTGGAGCTCAGCTGACACAGGGCTTCCTAGAGGCAGCCCGGCCTTCCTCTCTGCCTGAGGTTAGCCAGGCTCCCAACACAGGGGTCTGATCCCTCCCAAACCTGTCCTTTCCATTTCTGTGCAATTCTGCCCTGCTCTGATCTTGTAAAAACCTCAAAGGCTACCACTTTCAGATTACCCCAGAGTCTGTATTCTCTGTCCTGTGGGAGTTCAGTAGCAATGCAAAGAAGCCTAGTGAGAACTTAGCCTAGTGAGAAAGATAATCAGAAGATGCTAAAAATAAGAGTGGATCCTCATAGATTACTTGCTGAGAAAATTGGGGTTACAGGCAAGGGGTCCACCACCCCTTGGGCAGATAGGGACCCATGACCCTGGTGGCTATCCTTAAAGGGAGAGTACCGATGTTGCTCAAATAGATTCCTAGAAAACCTTCACCAGTTGTTGGTTCTCTCATCACTCGTGGAAAATCAGCACCTACTTCATGTTGTCAGAGCAAGTGTAGGCCCAAGGAAGCACAGAGCCAAGTGAGTTTTTACTCCTGATGGCGTGAGCCTAGCAGCTCAGTGGACGGTGTGCAGTGGGGCCTCCCGAGGAAGACTTCAGTGGACATGGAAGGAGCCGGGGACCCAATCTCTCCATGTCAGCACCCCCTAGGGGATTCGGCAATTCCAGCTGCAACTCACTGATGCAAATCCCCCTGCTGACGCACAGGGGCAGGAGAGGGACGGATCGTCGT
This sequence comes from Anoura caudifer, assembly GCA_004027475.1. Taxonomy (NCBI): domain Eukaryota; kingdom Metazoa; phylum Chordata; class Mammalia; order Chiroptera; family Phyllostomidae; genus Anoura; species Anoura caudifer. The sequence goes on along the minus strand of PVKU01003025.1, from coordinate 192,467 downwards.
GGCTTATGTTTACTCCAGTGGGTTGTTTTCCATGGCCTATTGGGATGTAGCCCCCACACCCCACCGCTCTGACTTTTCCACCCACCACTCTCCCTTGGCTCACTTGGCTTCAGCCTCACTAGCCACCTTCTTGCTCCTTGAACATACCCAGTGTGCCTCAGGGCCCTTGCACTTGCTGTTTCATCTGTCTACAGTAGTCTTCCCCCAGATATGCAAATAACTCATCTTCCTTTTGATTTCTGCTCAGATGTCAGTTAATGAGATAGGTGACCTGACCTCCCCTTGGACAATTCTCCCTCCCCTCAGGGCAGCCCCTTTGCATACCTTGGTCCTGCATGGTTTTCTCCAGGCACTCATGGCCACCTGAGACCTCTGCATCTGTGCGTGCATGTGTGCATGTACATGTGTGTGTGTGCGTGTACATGTGCACATGCAATCTATTTGGCCCTGACAGAGCACAAGCTCCATGTGAACAAACTGGGGGCTGTTTGTTTCTGGACCTCTGTGCCTGGAACAGCACCTGACACCTGACAGGCACTCAGGGCACTTACGGAGTCCACCAGGATTCCCTTCCCTTGGTCTCTGAACCAGGCCAGTGGTTTCCTTTTTTATTGTTCCTGTTCTTTGTTGTCTGGACCCATAAGTGAAATGTGGAAGGGGCTGTTTCTTACAGCCATGGGGCTATCACAGCCATTGAAAACAAGGCTTCACTTCTGTTCCTGCCACCCCTAGGTGAACCCTCCACCTCACCATGACCTTTTCTGGCTCATTCTTACCTCTGCCCCCACCCCGGCTTATGCCGTGCTCCCCGCCAGCCATGAACCCCCTTTGCTTCTCTAAAGCCCACTCAGACTTCCCAGCTACACTCTACTTGACCCTTTACTCTCTGTCTGTGCACTGATGCCTCCAGCCTCTGAGCCCCACGTCTCTGCCATCTGGTTTGGCACCAGAAGTTTAAAATGTGCTGATCCGTGTCCTCATCAGGCTGTGGTTCTTCAAGGACAGACAGCACACCTTCCACAGCTTCCGTCCCCTCCTGGAACAAATGCCATGCAGGAGAGCGTACTTCTGCATGGATCAATTTGTCAAAAAATAAATAAAGTTATAGGACATCGTGGGCAGCATTTCTCTATTGCGGATGCGGCTCCCCTACTTCCATGCTGGTGTCACTTAGATCACTGAGTGAGACGCAGAAAAGCCTGGGGAAGAGAAAGTCGAAGGCAGAGATCCTGCGCCCGTTTGGTCGCTTAGCATTCACTCAGGGCCCAGCGCGGCACGCGTCAGTCTGAAGACAAATTCTAGGATGCCAGAGCACTGAGATAGCTGGAAGCTTCTTGGGCGGCATCTGGGTCAAACCCTGGTGTCAGTTCGGGTGCTTAGACACAAGCAACGGAAACTGACACAGGCTCACCTGGGCAGAAGAGAAATGTGTTGAAAGGATGGTGGGAGAGTCGAGAACGTGACCTGGAGCTCTGCTTCCAGGGGCAAAGCCCAATGTCATTGTCAAGTGAGTAAACTGTTGCTACCTCATGGGCACTGGACTTTACAGCTTACCCTGTGGCTCTGCTGCCAGGGACACAGTGACTCTCCAGGAGGATCCTCCACCATCCTTGTGCCCTTTGAGTCCAGATTCTGGCCGGCGCACATCTGAGTGGGAGAGTCAAGTCACCAGTCCCTGCCCAAGCCGAAACGGAGGCCAGGAAACAGGCATATTTTCACATTCCTTAGTGAGATGTGGGCTCTGCTTCTGACCAAAAATTTTTAGGTGAGGGACTCAATCAACGGAGGAAAGGATTCATGGGCAATGTCCATCTACCCCTCATACTACCACAGAGGCAACAGCGATCCAGAGAGATGGAGCAAATGACCGAGGTCACACCATAAATGACAAGGGAGGACAATAGTCCAGGTCTCCTGACTCCACGTCTTATAGTCTTTCCACTCACCTACGTGTAAACGAAGGAACTAGAGTGAAAATTAATAAAGGAAACCTCAACTAACGTGGGAGCTGGGAAGGCCTGTAGGAGGAGCTCTCCTGCCCTACCACTCATCAATGACCCCGACAGGAAGAGATGAGCCTTGCGCCTGGCGCCCCCAAACGGGAAGTGCAACCACCTTCCAACCCCAACAGGATGACAGAGATTTTCCTCTTGCCCAGCAACGATCCCAGCCAACTGAAACGCCGCAGCTCAGCTCGTAAAGAGCCGCAGTCCTCTGAACTCTTACCTTCATCCGATGAAAGTTCATTTTTCTCTTGCTGGTGACTTCTTCGCCCAACCCTCCTTTCTATAATGCCTTCCATCTTGTATAACCCCTGGGAGTATCTCTCTGCTTTCTTGATGAGATGCTGACTGATTCATGAATCGTTTAATAAAGCCAATTAGATCTTCAAATTCACTCAGTTATAGTTTGGTTATTAACACTTAAAAAGTTAGAGGCAAAGCAGGACCAATCCTTGGGAGCAAATAGTCAATGATTTGTGTCCCTGGCAGCTATTTAAGGTAATAACTGTCTCTTAGATTTGATTACTGCTCTCGTTCAACATTACTTCTCGCAGCACACATTACCTCCTCTAGAGCAGCTCTCCTGAATCACCAGGCTCCTTGGTTTCCTGACTTAACTGCCGCAGATGTCACCGTTTCTGTTGCAACATCAACGGATGTGTCTGATTCCTCACCAGGCTGTGGGCAGTTTGAGGGGCAGTCCTGACCCAGGAAGCGGTTGTCACAGATGTGCACTGGGAGCCCTGCAGGGCAGTCACATCTACGACAGTCCCCCCTCCCTGCAATTATGGACCCCCGTTCCTGGGTCAATGCTATACCTATCTTTTACCTCGCATTTTCACGATGCCTAGAATCACCCTCTCCAGGTATCCTTGTAAAGGATCCCAGTGACTGCACGAAGCACAGACCTCCGAGGCTGGCCCTTCAGATGGCCTCACAAGGTCTTGGCCAGCTTTCTTCCTGGTGGGAGGTAGAGAACAAAGGGCGGAGCTGGCAAAGCAGATGTGTGAGACCAGGAGGCAGAGGTCTAAGCTGGCCAACTCCTGACGGGACAAGAAGTGCAGCCAGGTGCCAGATGGCAGGAATCGCTCTTGGTTTCTCTGCTCTTGGAAACAACAGGAAGGGGCCAGGCAGGTGTGCTGAGTCAGCAAGAAAGATGTGGCAGGAATGAGGTAAGTGCTCTCTGGAGGGACATGCTGCCTTCCCTTCACCTTGGAACGAAATTTAGTATCTGTTTGAAAATCTTTCCAAGTTCTCTGTAGCGCTCCCTACTCTGCATTTCAAGTTTGCCCTATGTCCATGCTGACCTACACATGACATTGGCATTGCCATCTCTGGAGCTTCTCCAGGGCTGCTGTCCAGCTCAGTGACTCCTTCCTCATGTCCACCCTTATGAATTCTCGCCTCCTGGAAGCCCAGGTGCTGTCTCCTCCAGGCAGCTTCTCTGGCCACACCTCGCTCCTCGCTGACACCTCAGGCAGCACTTGCTTCCACCATTGGCTTCGACACGTTTTCCCTGCTGTAGTGAACACCCCACTATTTTCTGGGCATGTCTCCCAAACTAGATTATAAGTCTTTCAACATCTAAGCATGTCAGAAATTTCCTTTTTCTCCATAGCATTTTGCACAATCTTGGGCCCGATAATTATATGTAACAATTATAAACAATAAATGTTATAAATAAAACAACCCATTAGAATAATATCATTAATTTTCTTATTGTACATTATATATTTGGCCTCTCTTTTAAGCGATTTATTGATTTTTAGAAACCTCTTTTTAAAATTTAATCTCATTATCAAAGTAATGTATACTGACAGATATGTCATACATAATACATGCAAAATAATATGTGCACCAGACGTTGGGCCAACCAAACGTTCCCGGACCTCTCTCCCTGTAATCATGAGGCTGGAGAAGTGAGGATGCTCTACTCCCCAGCATTCCGTGGGGCTGAGGAGGGGCAGAGAGTACACATTTGAATTTTGGCCAATAAGACTGAAGAGGTGGTCTGTTGGGTTGCCACTTTGCCCATATTCTTTCTTTCTACCTGGAATGCAGGTGTGACTGCTAGAACTTCCTCAGCCATCTTGTGGCTGAGGTGACAAAGGTCAGGGCAAAGATATAAGACTCTCAAAGATGCTGGTCTTCCCCAACATTGTCAAGATGCTGAGCGAGGACTAGAAACCATCCATCTTGAGACTTCTAGTGAACGGATAGAGAATCTATTTAATTAAGTCACTGAAGTCAGGGTTTTGTACTTTATACGCAGCCAAGAGCTCTCCTGACTCATGCGCACGTACAGTGTCGAGAACAGGGAAAAGCATGAACATGAAAACTCAGCTGCCACCTCACACTGTGTTATTTGTTGCACATGACTCAATTTTTTAAATGTGAACAAACTACATTATTCAGTAAAAATGAGACCTTTTAATTATACAGTTTCCTATAATGTTAAACTATATATTATGAATATTTTAAAACCTTGCCATTGAGAAGTAATTGATAACATTATTTTAGGTGAGGCATATTGTAATTTATTTTATTAACTTCTTTCCACTTGGTTGGATATCGGGTTCTTTCTAATATATCACTTTTTATAATCATTGTTATAGAAATATCCTTGCTTTTGCACAACTTCATAATAATTTTATTAAGATTTTTTAAAAATAAAACTTGTAAAAGTTTGCATATCTTTAAGGTTTTTAATACCCAATGCTAATTTTTCTTCTATAAATTTTATATTTTTTCCAATAGAACAAATTTTGTAAAAATTTTTTAAAGATTTTATTTATTTATTTTAGAGAAGGGAAGGGAGAGAGAAAGAGAGGGAGAGAAACATCAGTGTGTGGTTGCCTCTTGAGCGCTCCCCACTGGGGACCTGGCCTGCAACCCACCGGGTGTGGGCCCCAACCAGGAATCGAACCGGCAACCCTTTGGTTCACATGCTGGCACTCAATCCACTGAGCCACATCAGCCAGGACTAAAACAAATTTTAACAAAATATTTATAAAAGTTCAAGAATAATTAAAGGAAAATACATGCCTAAAATAACTCCAAGCTAAATAACCAAGATTTACAAGTATGTCAGAATTAAAAGTGTGTTGGGGGGTGGGGTTCACAAATGTATCCCACCATCCCCGCCACCACCACAGCCTCCATCTTCATCTCGGTTCCAAGAGAAAGACATGAACAATCCAAAGTTGAATTTCAGAAACAAAAAACAGTCAAAAACAAAGACGAAATACACTCCCTAGGTGAGTTCTGCATGGGAGGATAGAGGGGTCAAGTATTCAAAGCACATTCTCCTGACAGATGTGGCCAGGCTGAGGGAAATGGTGGAGGAAGCAATACTGTGCAGACAGGAAAACATGGAGACTAGGACTATTTTCTAGAATAAATGAGTTAAAGGCCCAGCACTAGGGAACAGGTGAGGAGAGGAGGTGTTAATAGGAGATTCTATGAACTATATTTATATCCCCACAAACATCTGTGGGAGATGCCAGTAACTGTCTGGCATCTGCTCAGATTGCTGCACTTCAGCCGTGACACAGCCCCATGACTCCTACGTGAGTCAAGGTTTTTACAAGGGCTACTCAAGATATAGTTTACTCCTCTTTAGCTCGTTGCCCACTACGGCCGTTCCTTCTTTCCACTCTCAACCTGCTTCCTCGTGATGGCGGAGACCATCTGAAGACTCACTCTACAAATACGTCTAGCATCTTCGATGACTCACCACATCCTCAGCCCGAACATGCCTCAGGCAAATGCGTCGGCTTTGTCAGCGTCTGCAGTGAGACCCCCTCTTTCATTTCTGATATTGTTAACTTATGACTTCTCTTTTCATTTGTGGAGATCAGCCTAGCTAGAGGCTTATAAATTTTATTTACCTGTTTAAGGAATAAGCTTTTATTCTGCTTTGTTGTTTTTTTAATTTTCTCTCTTTTTGCCATTTATGTATTTTATTGATTTCTGCTCTTTATTTTCCCTTCTGGGTACTTTAAGTTTGATTCATTCATTTTTTTTTCCTAGCTTCTTAAAGTGGAAGTGTAGCTCATTTGACTGAGCTTGTAGTTTCCAAAGTTCCATGGGTGGCTGGTCTACAGGTGGGGACATCAGAGGCAGCAAGAGATAAGGGAAGTTGAATTGCTGGCACAAGTTGGTAGTGGGGTGTAAGAGAGCTCATCTCAGCTCTTTGTAATCCACTCAGTATCTGTTTCGTGTGTACTCTACAGCACAATCTAGCACTTGACAATACGAAATTCATAATAGCCAGCACTGCCAGGTACTGTGGGAAATACACAGGAATTTAAGTAGTGGTCCCTGCAGTCAAGAAAGTTATGATCTGATTAGGAAAGCAAGATCAGCACACAGGAGATATTAATAACCATGCAAGCTTAGTCACTAAGGGTGTAAATGTGTCTTTTCTGCTGTAAGTGCTAACATATGTGCTATTTCATTATAAAATGTTACACAGACATGGACCAACAGAATCATTCATTGCATGAGGTTATTTGTTAAAGAAAATTGGCAGTAACCAGATCAACAAAACCCTGCAATTCTGAACCATACGCCAAAATTTAGAAAATGTGTTCTTCAAGGCTTACCTTGCAAAGTGATTTAATCTCTGTTCTTTTACGTCTGTCCCACCCCCAGTGTGGAATAAACAAGAGAATTGAGTCTAAGCTTTGAACTGCTTGCCACCCACTCCCCACCAAGGACAGACCAGTGAACGCCCACAGGTCTGCACACAGGCCTTGAAGGACGGACGAGGCCCAGACAGGGGAGGAGACAGCCAGTGGTTGAAAGGAGTCGTGAACTGGAAACCAGGAACCCTTGGTCCCGGTCTCAGCACTGACCCTGACTGATCACTGTGCTTTGAACAAGTCACTCACTTCTCTGCGCCCTACATCTGGGGCATGTGTAAATCCAGTGGGGTAGGAAAGGGTTTAAATTCAACACCATTTTAAATGCCCTTAAATGATTCCATTCCATGCCTGTGCACAAAATTTGAAAACCTAGCTTTGAATCATGGGCCCCCAGCCTGTCTAACAAGAGACAATTCACGGTGAAGCATCTCCCCTTTTCCAAACCCTGGCCACGTATCTGACTAGACAGACCACGTGCCCCACCCCCAACCCCCCACATCCCCTACCCCCCATCCAATGCAGCAGAATTCTTTGAAAATAAGCTGAAGGAGAAATCATTTGGAGAACCTGATCGTGACTTTTGCCTTTTAACTCACTAAAGACAACCCCTCCTAAAGGCAGCGTGAGGGTGTAATGCGGCCCTGTACACAAACGCTCACCAACTAGCCGGCCTCTAAAGCATTTCCACCAGGAGTTGTTGCTGAGAGCCGTGGGTTTTGACAGAGCATTCCCCGGGGACAAGGCCCCTGTTCGGAAACCCTCCTCCTCTTCTGCCTCTGTTTACACTCTCAGTTCCGGCGCCTGGGTAGATGACAAAGCAGGGTCAGCTCCGACTCACCCAGCACTGTGAATGTCCTGACCCGGGTGGGCTATGGGGCCTGAGATGTTTACCTCATTTCCCTTTCATTCCATACTCAGCTGGGCTCCCAGGAAAGAAAAAGAGGCCACGTGACTCATAGTCCAGAAATACTTTCTGAGAGCTACCAAGTACTGTGGAGCATTGGGAGGGAACACGAAGGGATATCTCAAGTCCAGGGCTTTGTTGCTGCCTGGGGACTCTGTGAGGACCACCCATTCCAACGGCCTCAGACGAGGCCACCAGCCCTGAGAAAGGACACTTAGGGCCTTGGAGTGTGTGGGCTGTGGAGGGGCTGGGACAGGAGGTGTTCGAAAAGTGCTCATCACCAGGGGCCCCTGTGCAGAACCGCATGTAAACATGTGTCAAGGAAGGCTGGCTTTGCTTCAAATGTGAGTGATCGGGAGGGCGTAGATGAGTGTCTTAAGGGAAGGCAGCAGAAATGTGTGTGGGGCAGCCATGTTGCCCCTCCCCTCCTCCAGCCCCAACCCCAGGAGCAAACTTAGAAACCCTGAACTTGGAAGGATGCAAGTCAAGTCACGGTGTTGAATGTTTTGGGGACTGGGCTGCTGCCTCACCCCTGTTGGTGCTCTTAGGGGAGCTGATTCACAAAGAGAAGGAAGGGTAAGGAATGACCCAGACAGAGGCTACAGGGCTTTGCCTGCTAGGGCGCCTCCACACCGCGCTGTCTCCGGTGAGCTCCTGGCCCAGCCTGAGACAGAAATAATAAGAGCTGCTACCAATTTCAGACGACTTTCCAGGGCCAGACATTATACAAAATGCCATAGTTGCACAATCTCATTCAATCTCCACACCACCCCCACGCCCCACCTTCTCAGGGAGCTATAACAACCTCTACACAACCATGAGGAGCACAGAGGCGCAGAGGGCTCTGTAACCTCACACAGGCAGCCAGAGGGGAAGGGCAGGTGCCGAGGTGGGTTTGCAGACTCCAGATTCTGTGTTCCTCTGTAGCCAACACTGCTTGCCTGAAAAGGAGTTGGAGACTCTAGGAGGAGAGTGGAGGTGGAATGACGATGATGGCAGAAACAAGGAGAAAAGGAAGGGCTGATGCGCCGGGTTCAGCGTGGTGAGAGCCTGGGTTTGGTTTCATCAGGGACAGCGCTCAGTACGTAATGACAGAGGAATGCCAGTTGAAGCAAGTCTCACACAGAGAGAGTCCGGGGAGGGGTGGCCGACAGCAGGCCTGGGAGAGCTCGGGCTCCTGAGCTGCGTGGAGGCAGCTCTGACTCGTCTGGGCAGACCTGCAGATGGAGGCACTGTTCCATGGTGACCGATGGTGACAGTGAGAAGAACCAACAGGGAGTGGCTAGGGTTGTGGTGCAGTCCGGCGGTGACGGACTGTCCCGCAGCCATGGGTGCAGAGGGCAGGGAGCTGGCTTTCCAGCGCCCAGGTTCCGGGTATTTCTGGACCCAGCTTTCTCCAAGTGCCTTAACACAACCGCAAAGTAAAAAGATGAGCACGGAGCAGGGATGCCATCTTCACCAAGTGCAATCTCAGAAACATCACTGAGAGAGAAAACCTTTCCATTATTTTCAGTGCTATCAAGCCCTGTTAGGTGACATTCAGACAATGGCAAAATCAGTGGTGCCCACTCCTTTACTTATGTTCACTGCACCAAGAACTATGAAACATGGTCTCTGCCCTCCAGAGGCACACAAAGTTGTTTTTTTTATTTTATTTTATTTACTTATTTATTTTTAGAGAGAGGGGAAGGAAGGGAGAAAGAGAGGGAGAGAAACATTGATGTGCAGGAGAAACATTGACTGGCTGCCTCCTGCACGCCCCCGACCAGGGACCTAGCCTGCCACCCAGGCATGTGCCCTGACTGGGAATTGAACCAGTGACCCCTCAGTTTGCCAGACAACACCCAAACCACTGAACCACACCAGTCAGGGCTGTTTGTTTTGTTTTTAACTGCTTTAGTGGGATACAGCCCACATGCCATGCAAGTCACTGAAGTAAAGTGTACCATTCAGTGGTGCTCAGTACAGTCGCTGAGTTGTGAGGCCGTCATTGCTATCAACTTGAGAACGTCCCGTCACCCCAGAAAGAAACCCTGTGCCCACTAGCAGGCATTCCCCATTTCCCTTTGCCCTCCGCCCCCACCCCAGCCCTAGGCAACCACTGATATTTCTGTCTCTATAGATTTGCCTGTTCAGTACTTCATTCCTTTTTACGGTACATAATATCCTGTGGTATGGATATACCACATTTTATTTATCCATTCATCAGTTGGTAGACAACTGGGTTGTTTCCACTTTGGGGCTATGAATATTCATGTACAAGCTTTTGGCTAGATATAAGCTTTGATTTCTCTTAGGCATACAACTAGAAGTGAGACTGCTGTGCTCTGAGGTAACTCCATGGAAAACTTTCTGAGGAATTGCCAGACTGGTCAAAGCAGCAGAACCATCTTACGTTCCCATCAGCAGCGCACGAGACCCCAGCTGCCCCAGGTCCTCACCAACACGTGCTACCTGTCGTTCGGATCCCAGCCTTCCTAACGGGCGTGGCCTCTCATTGTATTTTTACCATAGGTTCCTAACCACTAGTGATATTGAGCATCGTCCCAGGTGTTTGTGAAGCATTTTTATGTCTTCTTTGGAGAAATGTCTATTCGGATCCTTTGCCCATTTTTAAGTTAGATTGTTTTTGATAACTTAATTGTAAGACTTCTTTATATATTCTGGATATTCTGATATTCCTTATCAGATATATGATTTGCAAATATTTCTCCCATTCTATAGGTTGTTGTTTTAGTTTCTTGGTGTTATCACTTGCAACACAAAAAAATGAATGAATTAATTTATTTTTTATTATTTTGTCAATAATGCTTTTAGTATCATATCAAAGAAATCATTGCCTAACCCAAGGTTATGAAGATTTATACCTACTTTTTTCCTTTAAGAGGTTTATAATTTTAACTCATACATTTAAATCTACTATCCCCGCCCCCAAGTTCCTTTCCTGCATGGTGTGAGGTAGGGGTCCAAATTCATTCTTTCACATGTGGATATCCAGTTGTCCCAGCAACATTTGCTGAAAATATTATGCTTTCCCTCCTTTAATGCCTTGGAACCCATGTGAAAAATCAATTGGCCAGTTTACCATCTTGTTTGAGATGCAGGTTACGTAACTGAAAAGAGATCCACAGAGCCTGAGGCAGCCATAGGTGTCGCTGATGTTAGAGTTCAGGAAAACACTCAGATGATTAAATATTTCAGAGACAAATTAATTAGTGGTGAGAATGGCAGATGTTTTAGAAGCAGAATGAACTATATTGCTTACAAAATGCAACATCAGTTTAAAGGGTTTTCTCATTTTTTAAAAATAGGTCTTTAGAGCAAAATCTAAGGGGAGAAAGGAATGGACCCCTTGTGTAGGAACTATGTCGCATAGCGGATTTATCAAACACTCATACTCCTATCTAACGCAGCCTCCGTCGCATGGGTGGGAAGAGCACTTCCTCCTCACTCTAGAGACTTCTCCCACAGGAAGTGGGCACTGCTGGCCTCTCTCTACTTCTCACTTCCCAGGAAAAAAAAGGTATAATGTAATTGGATAAGTGAATTTAAAAAGACTAAACTGGATATCATCAGCGCAACTTACTTCTTCACTTTTCCACTTGGGAGTGAGTTGCCTACAGGGCATTACAGTTCTCCTCTACTCCGTGATGGATCTTACGTCGTGGGAAGGAGGAAGGGAATGGTGGGAGTCTTCATGCAGACTGGCCTTCTCTGTGGCTAGAGGGTGTGTAAGCATAATTCAGGGAATCAGGAAACACCCTTACCCACAGAGCTGAGCCATATCTTAAGATTTTGTCTTTATCTACATCAGAGCCTAGGTGGGACAAACAGGTGTCATCAACTGAGCCGATTCAGAGACCCTGTCATTTGCTACTTGCGCCAGGACATTGGGTTTTCAGACCAAATGAACATAAGGGAAGGCTTGGGGTAGGGCCAGGGTGTGTGGGCCTTGGACCGCACAAGGGGTTTGTAGAGGTTTATACTGAGCCAGTGGGTCTTTACCAGCTATCTTTTAACACTGTTACCTGAGCAGAAGCTTATGATGGTTTTGTCCACGGGAGAGTGGCTGTATCCATAGAGTCAAGATTGAATTTCAGGCAGCTTCAAGCAAATGTTGTCAAGCAAAGGTGTTTGAGTCATATGGTTGACGGGGGCACATGCCAGTCTAGCCAGCCCAATGTGGCCGTCCTGGCCTCAGCAGAGAAACAGTAGTCTCCGTGCAGGCTGCTGCAACTCACTGGGAAGAAGCAGCTCGAACTTGTGTCACAGGCCAGGCTGAGATGAGTTTAGAGCTTTTCAACCACTAGGCAGTGCAATTTCCTGTGTGTTACAGACACTAACTGGGTTCTAGCTTCTCATCCTGACTGCCAAGCTTAGATGGGCAGAGCCACCTTTGCCCCAAATGCCACTTGCTCTCAGAATTGTTAAATAGAAAACCACCAGCCCCAAATGGTGTCACTTGTGCTAACAACCATGACCTAATTGCAGTTTCAATCTTATCCAGAAATGTCATCTTAATCAACCAATCTGGAATTTTCTGGTCAATACCAATGAGGTAATTGGTCAGGCGGGCCTTCTTGATCACTATAGGAAGAAGAGGCAATCTGCATGATAAAATTTTTGCCTTTTCCCCCACCCCAAACATGTCCTAGCCATCTTCTCCCTCTCTCTCTCCTTCTCCCTCTCCCTCTTCCCCCTCCCCTGACCCTCCCCTTCTCCCTCCCCCTCCCTCTTACTCCTCCTCCTCCTCCTCCTTCTTCTTGGTAATAGCTCCCTTGTCCCACTTTTCTTCCTGTAGAAACCTTCCATTTTGTACAACCCCTCAAGGAGCAGCCTTCCGGTTGCTACATGGGACTTTGCCCAATTCATGAATTGCTTAATAAAGCCAGTTAGACCTTCAACTTTACTAAGTTGAATTTTGTTCTTTAACAGGGTCAAAGAGCTGTCTGGAAGAACTGATTTTGTATGCATGAGGCTTGTCCTCAAGTATAAGAGAAGAAAATAGTGAAAGTATTAGCAAATGTGTTTCAGGATATTACAGTTACTGTAGGTGGACATTGGGTCCTGTGCCTGGGTCCTGAGAGAATAGGCCCTAAAAGTTTATGGAATTCACAAGTCCAAAAACTACAGTCTTGAGAAGTCACTGAAGGAATTGGTCATTTCTAGACCATAGGGGTAAGAGTTTAGAAGCCCACAGTAGCTTCTGGCCTGAATCAGCAGAGGGTGATTTTCCCAACTGAAGCAAATGTGGGCATTTGGTGAAAACTTTCCCTGGAATGTTCTCGGACCTAAGAATTTCAAAATAAGTGAGAGCAGTATCCTCCGTGTGGCCCACAACTAAAAATGTCTGCTCACAAGGTAGAGTCCCCCAAGATGGGGCTCGCCCTTAATGCAGCCCAGAAATTCCAGGATAGCAGGGCTAGCGGAACAATGCCAACACTGATGCAGGTTGCAGGCTTTGCGAGAAGGCAGCAGTGTCTCCATGCCCTCCTCAGAGAGTGCAGGCAACAGGCATAGGGGAATTCTTGCCTAGTTTAGGTAAATCCACAGTGCTGAAATCAAAGCACAGGGTCAAAATTAACCTGTTACTAGAAGCTGTCCTGCAGTTGAGGTTAAGTTCATCAGTTCAAACAACTGATGTCGCTGAGAGAAATAATGGTGAAGTAGAAACCAGGATTCCTGTTTGTCTTCCCCGCTCCCCTCAAGCAGAGTGGTCCTTGGGCAGCACTAAATTTTGGAATTTGAGAACATAACTTTGCCTAGGACAACTGCTGGAGGTTGAATGGTTCTGTAAACTGGATGTATTAAAGGAAAAATTATTCATTCTGGCACTTGTTCAAGAACAGTAAGGCAGACTTTATTCAGGGGAAGTATCATGAGAACTATGGGGATCACTGCAATGGGGTTTTGCAGTAGGGGAGAGAGATTGGGGGTTCATCTCCAAATACGAGGAAAAGGAGGATTTACATCCAAGAAGCAGAGTGGTGGTTAGTATGTAACAGAATAAAATAATTTGTCTTTCTGACTCCATCTTGCTCCAGCCTGCCCAGTTCTCGTAACATGTCAGTTAGCAACTTTTGATTAGTCCTGCACATAGATCTACTAATCATTAGAGGAATCTAACCTGTAGCCTAGAAATTACTGAAACAAACTCCCTGCTCAAAAGTACCTTGCCAAGAAGATAAGGAAGGTATGTCCAAAAACAATGATTGTTTATCAAAAGATTTACAGGTATCTTCATGACTGGGACATGGCAACTGGAGTCGGAAGTTTCACCATCCCCCTTGGGCCCTTGCTGACATCCAAATGCCTGCAGTCATCAGTCACCTCCTGATCTCAAACCCCTCCTGGTCCCCTTCCCCTGACATAAAAGAAGTCTGAATTCTGTACTTTCTTAAGATGGTTCGAGTTTTAACTCAGTTATAAGTGGATGGAAAATTACAAAGACGTAACAGCAGGAATAAGGGTTAAATTGGTTAAATTGTCCCAACAGGAGACTTGCTGAAGGCAGGACAGAATAATCAGACTCACCTGGGGATAATGGAGGATGAGGACCCCAATTAGAAATCACAGCTGATCAGATAGCAAGGCTGGGGGATTCTGGCTGAACCGACTTAGCAGGATTCTTGCTAAAATTGAGCTCTTGAAAACATGCCCAAGAGCTGGGCCTAGTTGAAAAAGTGCTCAGAAGAGCCTGCTTAGAGTTTGGTCAAGGAGAGAACCTTTGTTAGGGGTATGAGGGTCTACGACATCTGCACTTGATAAGCTATGTATTTTACTGACTGATCAAGCTCTGTGGCTGTGAGGCAGTTGAGACTTACAATTGGATTAATAAAACTGAGCCCAGAGTGCAGCTGCTGAAGGAACCCCAGTTCAATCCAACCATTAGGAAGTTCTCTGGTTGAGTCTCAACACAGTAAGAAGTGGAAGAAGATGAATTTCAGACTTTAATTTCCTTAACTTTAACTATAAAAGCAAGCAAATTTGATTATGGAAATTAGTGTCTTTGAACTTTGACTTGGCAAGGAAATTTGACTCTGAATGTCAACTTCTCACTGGGAATTTGATAACGAGGGGCACTTAAGTACGTTCAAATCTTGGGCATCCCTAAATTGTGGACATTTTATTATAGAATCATCTGTATATGTTTATAATTAGATGATCTCAGTGAGTCACTTAATTTCATTGAAGAGCCTGATATGTTCTGTTGGGAAATGTGGTTAGACATAATTTGGAATGGGAAAGGGAGTCAGTTTTCAACCAAGGGTATAGAGAAGTCTTGGTTTTATTTAACTAGTGGACTGTTCTGACCTGTTTCAGAGCCTTCCAGGACAGACTCTAAACTGCCCTGCAGAGGTCCCAAGAAGGTACTCAAGCAGCCATAGCTGGTCCTGGGGAGTGGGCACTGAGGGGAAGCACCTGGTCTGACCTAGTGCTGATCTCCAGCCCCAGGAGGGTGTGGGGACAGCCATACTCTTGCTTGACTCTTGGCTTAAAAGCTAAACCCTGTGTTTAACTATCCAAGGTTGTGAGGAAGAAATACTTTGTCCCCATTTTTTTTTTAATTTTCACCCAAGTGCATACCCACTGGTTTTAAAGAGAGAGGGAAACATTGATGTAAGAGAGAAATCAGTTGCCTTCCATACTTGCTCTGACCAGGGATCAAACCAGCAACCTAGGCATGTGCCCTGACCGGGCCCTGATCACACCCACAACCTCCTGTGTATGAAACAACACTCAACCAACTGAGCCACCTGGCCAGGGTCGTCCCCATTCTTGACCTGAGGTGTGGCATTCCTGATTTTTCCCTGCTCCCCAAAGGAGTGTTGTTGGCATATTAAGAAGCACATTTGCCCACTGACTCCATCCACATTCTCCAACCTGGTCTTTATTAGTAATAATGGTGTCATGATTTTTCAACCCCATTCACTTTTGCTTTATCTTATTGAAAATTGGTTGTGAATGCAAAGCAAAAAGAAGGATGCTATTTAAACCCCCCAAAAGAACATCATCTTTAAATTTCAGAGTAGTTCACAAGGCTTATTTCACATGTGTAACATACAAAATATAATTTTATAAATATTATAAATAAAAGTATGAGTAAATTTTACCTTTTATAATATTTTCCATATATTATTAAAATGATTTCATAAAATATGAAAATATATACTGATGTATGTATGAAACATAAATAAATATAAGATGTATATTAAATATATATGCATGCAGTATGTACATACACATACAGTGCTGTTATTTACAATTATAAAACGTCTAGGATGTACATCTATTTTGATGTACCTTTACCTTACTTAGTAATAGTTGCAAAAATGTTCCTGGTTCTCAGACTGAAAACAGTGATTCTCAAACTTGAGTGTGCGTTAAAACCACTTGTTAAAACATGGACTGGTGGCCGCACCCCCAGAGTTTCTGGTTCAGCAGGTGGGGGTGGTGCCTGAGGACTTGCATTTCTAATAAATTTCCACACTTTGAAAATCAATATACTCCTATTATTTGACAAGACAAACAATAGGATCGATGCCACAAACACAACTACCCTTTGATAATAATTTAATAACATACTTAAAGAGCCTCTCTTGACTTACTGATTTTAATATATGTTGTGATGTCTATGGACATATTAGTCAGATTAGTCAGGATGTATGAAGGCCAGCCACAGGTGACCACCTTCATTCTCTGCTCACTAGCAACTGGAGGAGTAACTGTATTCCGTATCTGAAGGAGCCGGAGGCAATGACCACTTGGTCAGATACCATTTTAAATGGCGGCCTTCAAGTGCTGCAGAAACTAGGACACTCTCCCAAACAGCTTATCAGTGTTGGAACGGCTGACCCCAGGGACCTCAGATGTGTGTGTCTCTGCCCCTTGGAGAACCAGTCTTGAGTCTCCTTTCCCTGTTGTTTTTCAAAGGCTGGATGTAATGATGAGAAGAAAAACTGAATGAATGCCAATTCCAACGGAAGTTTGGACATTTTCATTGATGCATAAGACATTCCTCTTATTACAGGTGTCGTTTAGATTAAAAGCGATAAATCTCCTCTGGTTCAAGTGACCAGTGTTTGGGATCATGACCCTTGCTTTCAGCACATACGTGAGGAGGAAAAATGGAACTGCTCATTTTGTAAGGGTGGTCAGTACCAGGGCTGAGACTGACACGCAAATGTATAAAACCCTGAAAATTTAAAAAGACACAAATATTAAGGGAATGGAACCCCTGCACAGGTAAGGAGCTAACGGTGCCCTCAGACACCTTTAGAGTTTTAGAGTCTGCACTCTGGGTCCCTCTGCTGAGACACTCCTTGGGTGTGGTTCAGTGTGTTTGTCGCCACATGGTGCCACACAGTCCTGCCCGTAGCTGATGAGACTGGGGACAGAGCCTGATCCAACAGCCAGGGCCGTAAGGGTTCTTGACTCCTGAGAGATTTGGCTGACTTACTCATATGATCCAGGGGTTCAAAAGCAGCTGGCAGAAGAGTGTAGAAAGACGCAGAGAAAAGGCAACAGGAAGACACCAAGAATAAAAGGAAAGCACAGGCAGGAGTAGAAAGGAGAAGAGTAGACAGGGAGCAGGGCAGAGAGACAGAGGAACGAGAGTGCCTAGGAGTCAGGCGGGTCCCCAGTCTGGGGCTCCTTTTGCAGCTGCTGCGGTCACCTCATCTACGAGCTCCGAGAGCCCTCTTTGGGGGTCTGCAGCAGCTTCCCTTGTCCTTACAATAAACTCCCATGAACAGAGATGACCTGAGCATGTTTCCAGTTCTTGCAAACATAGCTTTGTGATAGAAACAGAGACAAGAAGAGATTGGTACAGACTAGAATCTTGGGCCCAAACCAAACAGATGACAGATAATATGAGTACATTGTAAGTTGCTTCATTTCAATTAAAAAAAATAATAATCGGGTCTGACTAGACAGTGGGTAGCATAGATTTGAGGGGACCTTAATCTATTCAAATCCAGCAATACAGTGCATCTGGGGGGGGGACCCTCAGTTTTAGCTTGCCTTACACAGAATTTTAGTGTGGAGAGCAAGAAAGAGAAGAGCAGAGAGGAGGGGAGAGGAGAACACCCCTGACTAGACGCTCTGTGGGCACATAGCAACAAGAGTGCTTAGTGGCAGCATTGATTAGGTGCCTCCGACACAGTTCCCGCACGTCCTGTGCCTCCTCTTCACCTCGCCTCCCACAGCATTGCATTCACCACACCTTACTGTACTTGCTCAGTGACCGCACTCCATGCCAGACCGTAAGCTTCATGAAGACGAGGATGTCTCTGTCTTGGTCACTGCTCTGCTCTTAGCACCTAGCACAGTGAGGAGTGGGTTGGTGCTCTTGAAATACTTCTTGAATAAGTGAGAAAATCACATTGTATGAGTAATGGTGAAGTAAAATGGCAAATTGAATTAGGAAAGGAAGAAACCCAAGTAGACTGGGTTGTGGTTCCCGAATATGTGCAAGATTTTCAGGGAGAGAGGGAGCAAGCTTGTTTGGGCTGCTCATGGGAGCAGGATGAATATGGTGTGGGCGGCCTGTGGGGCCCCAGCGGTGCTTGGAGCCCAGGGCTCACTCCCCAGTGTCGCCACGTGGTCGCTTGGACCTGAGCCACCATCTCATCATTGCTAAGTTCTGTTCAGGATTCAACATCTAAAGACCTCATAAACGGTGGGCAGACATTGTGGGGAGAGAGTTCATTTTTAATTTCACCAAACTCCCCAACATTTACAGATGTCAAACATGGAGTGGTTTGTCTCATGAAATAGTGAGTTCTCTGTTAGTATAAATCTTCAAGCAGGGTTGGATAACCACCTGCTAGGTGTGTTGTAGTGAGGATTCCACTGTTGGCGAGGCTGAATGGAATGACGTTTAGCCCCATCAACTCTACGGCATTTGGACTTCTGTGAAATTCTAATTGCAGGCTGAGTGTTCCAACTTGAATATCAAAAATGTGAACCAAAGAAAGAAGTGGCTTCTGCCTTATTCCATGGCCTGTCGAGTACGTGACTTCATCTCACTGAGCCTCAGTTTTCTGAGCTGTCAAGTGGGATAATAATACCCATGCTTTCTCCACGGAAAGGCTGGCAAAGATCAAATGAGGCAATATTTGGGTTTAAAAGCATAAAGTGCTCGACGAATAGATTAAATCTCTGCTCTGGAGGGAGAAAAGGAAATTCTGAAGGACCACGTCTTCCGATGTCCAGGCCAAGATTCTGTCAGTCTAAACAAGAGCATTTTTCCTCAATTCCCTCTTCGAGATAGTTTGTGTCTCTCTCCCGCTCCCTGCCTGCTGATAATAGAGCTGTTAGCTTGTGGTTTTCAGTTGTGCTGGTGATTTCACTTAGCACATAAATGTCAAGTTCCACCTGATAGAAGTTAACGTGTAACATCTCTCCCCTTTCCTCATGGGTACAGTCCTGTTAAATTACCTCTTTATGCTCACATTGATTTTTTTTTTGTTTTAGCTTCAAGTCCTTAAATAGCATATTCTGTCCAACTGCTTTCCTGCTTTCAAGGCAATGAGAATGGTGCCTGGCATTATGGGAATTTAATGCAAATCATAGTGAGGCTGGCTGTGCTTCAGGACAGTAAGCACCCACCCCGAAAATCGGCATTTATCGAGGACAGTGCGACAGTCTCCAGGATCTGAATTCCCTTACATCCTCAGCCTTTCATTCCCAGCCCCCTGGCACCTCATGCCAGCCAAACGGAACCACAAGGTGGGTTTCCTTATCCCCATTTTACTGAGAGGGAAAACTAAAATACAAAACAATTAAGTGCCTTTACAAAGGTCCCTCGGTCCCACCAGAGCTGGACCTGAGCTTTCAAATCTGGCTTCCTACTGGCACAGTGCTCTCGCTGCTGGATCTTTGGGCATCGTCAGCCCACTCTGCCTTCCCCCTGGGCTGATTCTACTCCAGTCCACTCCTGACCAGGGCACGCAGGTCCTTTACCATGGGCCAGTCTTTTTTGGGAAAGGCTCTGACCTTTGTCAGGGCCCTTTCTCAGGCAATCTGAAAAAGGCTCAGGCAGAGGAAGGTCTGCAGAATGAGAGGAGGTAACTAGGAGAACACTGCTGAGAAATTCCAGTGTTTGTCCCTTGAAGCTTATCTCAGTAATAGGGAACAAGTATAAGCTGGGAGCTTAATGTCTGCTGAGTGAAAGTCATGCGTCTGCCACATGTATGCGCTGACTTACAATTTAACAAACTATGGAAATGACCCCTGAAAGTATAGTCTTTGAGTTGCAATTTAAAGGAACTTTCACATTGCCATCTGATTTGGTCACAGATTTGGTGACGACTCAGTGAGATATATGTGTGACAGCCAGGGGTGAGGGTGGGGTGGCTCCCTCCACGTTATAGAATATCAGCTGTGGTTAAAGGACATCATGGTCACATAGTGAGTAAATGTCAGGCCAGCTGTGAACTCTGGATTTTGGACAATGCTAGAAGGTGTCCTGCCCTTCTAGATGAATCTCAAGCATTGACTCTCATTGACAGTGATAGATTTAGGAAGTTTCTTTTCAGTCTCCCTGGAACAATACCATAGAGGTAAACAGTGTCCACGAGTCCCTTTCTGCAAAAGGCTGGCCCTGAGTTATTAGCAGCAGCAGATCCACTCCCGAGTTTCCCTTTCAAGGGGATGGAGGCTCCATTCCCTAGATCCAGCTCTTCTGGGAGATCCCCAAAGAGAGAAGCTGGGAGTGTTTGCTAACCACTTTTGAACCAGCTAGAGACTTCCCCTGCCCCAAGGGAGAGGGACTTTTCCAGAAAACACTCTTGCACAAGAGTCCCCTCCTTTTGTCCCTCCCTCCCCACCCTGCACCTTAGTGCAGAGTCACCTGTCACCAGCACCGCATCGCAACCAGCCAGCCTGCCAGCCCACACCTCTGCTTTCCGAGTGAGCAGCCTCTCCCTCAACATGGGCCAGGGTCAGGGCCAGGGCCAGGGCTAGCCAGGGCCAGCCAGGAACATGCAGGTCTGTGGAGCGGGGGAGGCCCTGAAGCTCTTCCAGGGGACTGTGTGAGACAGCAGAGCCCCCCTGCTCCCACCTCCAAAGACCTGGGAGGCCCCTGCTCCCAACCCTGGCTCAGCTCCGGGAACCTCACCGAGACAAGTTGAAACAGGACTCCCCACCTCCCCTCTCAGCTGCCAGGCTTTAAATAGGATTAATGAGAGGGAACATTCTAAACACTGCTCTGAGAGGTTCCAGCACAGGCAGCCTGCGACTTCCTCTCAAGCTGCCATTCTGGACCGGCTCCCTGGCTCCCCAGCTCCTTGGCTACCTCCCCTTGACTTCAAGCTCCTCTTCTGGACTCAGCACTCCAGCTCGGAACTCAGCCTTGGGGTCTCAAGGGCCAGATGAAGTCCCATGGACCCCCCAACTACCTCCTCTGCCCACTGCGAGTGCCAGAAAGTTCACTCTTGCTTCATTCATTTAGCTTATCTTCTTTGATAAAATTCAAAAACTCAAAGACCTTAGGGACGGGGTTGGAGGTGGAGCTGGGAAGGAAGCAGCACTAAGCTGAATGTGTCACACACACTATGGGGCAAAGGGCTCTAATTTATAGCAATCATAATATCCCCAAGAACTGTAATAAGTGTATTTGATCTGTTCTATAGGCTTTCCTGTGTCCCTGCCTCTGGAATTATGTTGATATATCACTCAATATAATATCACTCAAAAGGTGCCAAAAACTGCAAATATGAGGGCAGGAGACTTGGCCAAGGTCACATAGCAACTAAGTACAGAGTCAAATTCCAACCCAGGTCTCACCTCCAGCCCACAGACTCAAAATGCTCTTCATTTCCCATTGTACCTTGCTGAATAGGCTTCAAGCCAAACCACAAGGCTGTTTCCAATTGGAAGATTTAGGGTAGAAAAGGCCCCAAATCTGTATGGAGGCGGGCAGGTGGCAAGGCACAACCTCAGGGGGCTCCAGCCTAATGTGTGCTGTGCACAAGTATCAAGCCACTAACCCCTCAGAGCAACACCGAGGGGTGGGGGCAGGTACTGGTACTAGGAAACCTTGAGCTAACTGATATTGTTCCACATTTCGCCTTGACTGTACTCAAGGCAAAAGGGACAATTCCACCAAGTTTACCAAGAGCCCCTTTTAGATGACAAGCTCATTTGGCTACTGCAACAGTCCTTCTGTGCTATTTCCAGCTATCTTTGAGCTAAAAGGGGTCTGGAGCTTTTAGTCCAAGCTGAAAAGAGTCAGAAGATGCCGGGAGTGACCTTGGAAATAACCTTGTACAACCACTGACACCCCCATGCCTCTGGCCGCTTCCCCTCCTCGATTTTTGCCAGTGATAATCCTGAGGCCTTCCATGGAGACTACATTCAGTCTGGAAATAAAGCAAAGTATGTGGTCAACACCTAGAGAATTTGATACACAGAGTAAAGGGAGTGAATTTAATCCCAGAAGACACATGGGGAGAAGAGCAGCCATCCTAGCTGAGAGGTCACTTCAATTGGAAAGACAGGCAAGGCCGGTGGAGCCCAAGCCCAGGGCAGCCCTTCATCCGGCAACCAGTCCTGATCCCACCAGCTCTTAAGGGACAGCATGGGCCTTTCTGTCTAGGACTTCCTGACAAATGACTGAGTCGAAGCGTAAATTAAATTTTGACACACAGGGTCTCAAAAGCCTCTGCTATTTGTTTCTGCCCCCTGGGGGCAGGAAATGAGCGTGACAACATTCCCCATGGGAGACTAAGTGATTTCCCAGGAGTCCTGGTCTCATGTGTTCTATTTGCTTAAATGAGTTTAGGGCTACAAGTAAATATGATCCAGACAGGACCCATTTGCCAAAGGCCTCCCTCAGAACTGACAAAGGTCATGCAACTTCTTTGTCTGCAGGTCAGTTCTCAGCCCTGGGGAGAAATTAGCCCAAAGTCAATTAGCCCATTAGTCACCCCTCATGTGCTCAGCAGCAGGCTGAGTGCTCTTAGGGATATAAGAAAATAAGAGGTGGTCCCTGCCTTCATTTATTCATTAAACATTGTTTGAGTGTCTGCCATGTGCCAGGCATTGAGCTAACCACTCAGCAATCTAATAGGAAAATGAGATTCCTTCACCTTCGACAACAGAACCCAAGTTCCAAAGTGCACAGTGAAGGAGAGGATAGCAGGACTTGGATGGCCTCTTTGATGGGACTTCAGTGGGCTGGGGGTGGGGGATCCAGCAGGGCTGGGTCAGGGCTTGGGGAGCACCTTCAAAGAGACTTCCATTACGGCTTGAAGGAGGGCAGGGAGGAGAAAGTGGCCCTGATGGAGGTGGGGAGGCAGTGTGGAACTGAGGAGACATACACGTTGGGGAAGAGGGAGAAAAAGGGATTGAGTAGGTAAGGATGGGGGCACATCATAGAGGTGTTTGGGATTTAGGCTTCTTTAAGTTTAAAACTGATGATGGAGGGGAAATCTGTTTTTTTTTCCTTTGTGCTTACAGCGGTCCTGGAAGGCTCCTGCTCAGTTTGGGGTCTCTAGACCTGGTAGAGTTGAGACCAGTCAACTCTAGAGAGGTAGCGGGAACAGCAGGGAGGGCAAAGGCTGTAGATGGGCCTGATTCCAGCCCTTCTTCCTCCATTTACCAGTGGTGGAATTCACGGCATGTTATTTAAACACCCTGAGCTGCAATTTCTTTACTTAGAAAATAGAAATAGAGATAATGACATATATGATTATTAAATAAGATACTATAGATTAAAATGTGGCACATAATAGGTGGCAATGACTGTTTTTCTCTATGGCTTCCCCCTTTCTCCTTGAAGACAAAGATGAGATGGACAGGTACATCCCTGTATCTATTCCACCTGGACCAACTGGTCAAAGCCAACGATGCCAATCTCCTTGAGTTTGCCAATGATTGTCAGATGGTGTTGCCACGCCTGTCCAGAGTCAGCTGAGAGCCTTCCAGGAAAGAATCCCTTGATCCTAGGAAAGAGATGCAGGAACAAAGGTCTTGAATTCTTCGGCCCATTGCTGGTTCAGGGCGTGACAACAAGGTTGATAGATCCAACCTACAACCATGAAACTACCACCCTGGGGGCAAAGCCTGTGCTCTGGGGGCATCAGAACAAGAAATGAAAAGACCCAATCTCTGATGACATTGTGTTACGGAAGAAACGACTCAACATACAGTTGGATGGTGGAGAACGACCCTTTATTAATGTGCACGGGCCCAGAGGAGTACAGACCCCAAATTCTGAGCCCCGAACCTTGGCCGAGCAGGGCTTTTTTTGCCCTCTCCTACGTGGCAAAAGCAGGAGGTACAGAAGCTGATGCGAAAAATAACTCTAGCCTTGAGGTGTCCTTATCGGAAGCTGGGTGTACAGAAGCCAAAGCAGAAGTTATGACTACCTAACCGAAGCCCGACGGTTTTGCGGTTTCTAAGTAACCTAAACAAAACTCTTTCCCAGTTCCCAGTCCCTCTTCTGGGTCACTTTGTCCTAGTTGACTATTCCTCTACAATTGTAAAGCCAAGGTACTAAGTAACCTTGGAGTTGATCTGTTAACTTATTAATTCATGAGATTTCTTGTCTATTGGTTAAGCCAGATTGATTAGCCTTTTTTGTTAGTTGTAAGCAGAAACATCTTTCCAATCCATAGCTTTACACAAACTAGTCCAAATCGTGGAAGAGGTACATTCCAGAGCAGGTGATGGGCCAGGAGTTTCAGAGTGAGGATGGTGAACTATAAACAGCCTATTGCACCCTTGTGAAAATGGTGTTTAGGGGTGAGAGAAGTCAAATTAGAATACTTCCTTCTCATTTCTCTGCCATCTAGTTCAACCCTGCCT
The DNA here is from genome assembly GCA_004027475.1 of Anoura caudifer. Lineage (NCBI taxonomy): Eukaryota > Metazoa > Chordata > Mammalia > Chiroptera > Phyllostomidae > Anoura > Anoura caudifer. The sequence goes on along the minus strand of PVKU01003025.1, from coordinate 168,096 downwards.
TGACATCAAAGGGTTTGCTAAACGATGATCACATGAGTCCTGTCAACTGGTGGCTAAACAAAGTCCATTTGCACTAGAAGCTAGTGAGTGCCACTGGCATCCTGGTTGTGCGATAGCCAAAGTGTCCGGTTGACAGCTCTCTGCTCAGGGGAAAGCTGCCGGCCTATGGTCTACGCCAACCAAACCAAACCACACCGCAGCACCGCGTCAGTCACACGGTTTCTGAGGCAGATCCAGGACACTTGGCTTAGAACCTTGGGGTCCCAGTTCCAGTGAACCTGGGCCCATTTCTTCTCTTGCTCTTGGACTCAGTTTTCCTTTCAGTGAAAGAGTGGGGCGGACGTATTTCCTAAAGTAACTTGAGCATGTTGGGAAGATTCGTCCTTGGACAGGAATCCTGAGGTCAGTGAGTTTTCCCCAGGGCACCTAAGAGTTTGTTCTCGTACAAATTCCCTGGTCGCCTGAGCCTGAATGCAGGTTAAGTATCCCGAATAACTTTATAGATAATCATGCTACTGATGAGGAGAAGGATAATGACAATGATAAACCATTCCCTGAAGTCAAGTAGTACTTTCTAGGAAAGCAGAGGTATTGCTTGCATTTTATCTCATTTAAAACTCAGAAAAGCAAAGGAAGAGATGTTCTTCCCAATGCAGAGGAGAGTTTTCTTATCTTACTTCCAGAGATAAGAGGCAAGGTGGCCCGGGACTTACGGACAAGAAAGGTAAATTCTGGTTACTGGAGCTACGCCACCAGGGCAGCTCCTGGAGAACGGTTTCGTACCCTGGAGAGAGACAGCACCCTGATGGGAATCCTCAAAGGTCAGAAGGCATTGCCTCGACCTGCAAGCAAAGCAGCCTTCCTGTACTTTCTCAGGGGAGTCGGGACAGAACATGCAGGAATGGCAGCCTGTTGATGATCCCTGAAAGCTTTCCTCGATGACCTAGCGTGATAATATTTTCTCACCTACTTTTGAAGAGAATTCAGCCTCGGTAAATGTAGTCAGTCTTTCTTATCTCCCAACACAAGGCCCTGGAATTTTAGACTTAAGATAAATTGAACAATCATTTAACATTTTTTGCTTTTCTTATCACCTTCAACTTTATTAATTCTTTTTATCTTTATGTCGTTGCCGCAGACAGGGCAAATGTTATTGAGCCCATTTTACCAATGAGTCTGAAAAAGGTTGTGACGAGAGCCCGCGTCTGAAGAGGGGGAGTACGTGTGGATCATCTGTGTGTGAGTCCATTCCTCCCTGAAACATCACCCTGCCCCCTCCATAGAATTCATTCAGGTATTTTTTGAGTGTTTGCCAAATACCAACAATGTGCTGGGGATTTAGTGCTGAATAAGAAACAAGTGGTCTTGAATGAGAAACTTACAGAAGGGTTGAAGGTGAACAAGAAGATAGCTGGTTATTTAAATCATGATAGTGAAAGCCCATTGGAAAGGCAGCGGCGTTTGTAATCCAGACGAGCTGCTGGGTTAACTGGCCCATGGGCCTGGTCCTACATGGCCAATCGTAGGTTCTGGAGATGAAGGACAGAATGATAAGACGGAACAGCAAGCTACTTGAACCTCAGGTGATGAGTAGATGAGGGGGGCAGGGAGCTTTTTATAAGAACATGCTTTCTGAGCCAGCTTTCTAGACTCAGCTCAGACACAGGAGAGCCTGAGGGGTGCAGATGATCAAATGGGGTACTCAGGGCCCAGGAACAGCAGCACCCCTTCACTAGATCAAGGAAGAGGAGCCACACTGAGACTCCCACCAGGGCTTCTAGGGGTAGACACACCCAGCCATGGCAGTACGTACTCAACAGCTGCATCAGAGAGCTAATTATGGCTTGGTGCTTCTGGAGACCACATTCCTGAGGCTTTTGTGAGCACACACACATTATGCCACCACAGGTCTCCTCTCCCCATCTTACTTCCTTACTTCCACCTCCACTGTCAACAAGCCCTGTACCCCTGAAGCATCCCCCCTTGCACGGGTGTTTCTGTTGTTCCCTATCGGATCCGGGATCCGCCCCTCACACCACGCCAACATACTACCCACTCCCTTTGCCTCACTCAGTCATTATACGAGGGCTGCACGTCAGGCCCTGTCTTCTATCTAGAACACCTCTGACAGAGAACCACAGGACACCAGTGCTGGAGGGCCCTTTGAGAGTCTCATTGAAACTACCCACTTTGTAGATGAGGAAACTGAGGACTTGCCAGAGACACAGCTCTTCCAACAGCATTTAATGGTCATTGGCAGGGTCAGAAATAGGAGCAGCAGCCCTCCAGAAGCCTTTTGACCCTTCCATGGAATTCCACACCTGAAGACACAAAAATGAGTTTGAAGTCTGGAGCCCCCGATCCCTTACTCTACCTTTCAAGAGCCTACCCTTTATTTAAGGATCTGGGATGCTTGATCAATATCCACCCATTTAGCAAATATTCCTGAAACCTCCCAGCTGGGAGGCACCACATTTGTCTCTGGAGATAGGTATAGGATCCTGTCCCTGACCCCAGACCGCTCACATTCTAAGGAAGCAGACCTACTGTCACAGACACCATGGGAGCAAGAATGCACATGCTGTGTCAGCGGGTGGGCCACAAGAAGCATGGGGCTTCAGAGACAGGAGCCGTCCTTCTGCCTGTGATCACCAGAGGAATGAAGATTGCATGTGAATAAGGATTGCCTTTTAGGTCTCAAATTGTGACAGGTAGAGAAAGGCTTTTCAAACTAAGGGACAAGTACATATAAAGGTGGGAAAGAAGAGGTGAAGTTCAGAGGAAGCTGAGTAGCCTTTGGGGTTGATACACAGTTGTCGTGTCACTTGTAATAGCTACCATGTGTACATACTTACCACATGCCAGGTATTCTTACTTACTTTCCTCTCAGCAAACTATAAACTATGAATTCATTATTTAACAATATTTATTGAGTGCCTACTATAAGCCAGGCAAATTGTAGGTGTTGGGGATGTATCTGTGAAGAAAACAAGGCCAAGTCCCTCAGCCATGAACACAAGAGAACAGTCCTTGCACTCAGGAGTTCACACTCTGGGAATTGTCACCCCCATTTTATACGTCAAAAAACTGAGATGTAAGGAAGTTAAAGCACTGCTCCGAGTCGCACAGATTAAGAAGTGGAAGAGCCTGTCTGTGCTTTCAAACCCTGTGCTGTGCTGCCTTCCTGAATGCCTGGCATTGAGAGTTTGGCGTCTTCAGTTCGGTACCTGGTAGTGAGGATCTGCTACCAGATATAGTGAGGTTTTGAGCAGATGGTGGCAGAAACAAAGGGGAGTTGCTTCCCTCCCCTTAGGGCTGTCTTCCTCCATTCTACTTACAATCAGACAGAGGTCAGCCACCTCAATCTTCCCCCTACACACACACACACACACACACACACACACACACCTCTTTTGTCTGAGGTTGATGCTGCCTAGCCAGAGCCACACCTGGGTTTTAGAGGCTTAGCCACATTGCACCCTGAGGACCAGAGCATCACGTAACACCTGGCACCCTGTTTAACCATCCAACCAAAGCTTGTAAGCTTGATTTTCCTCCTAGTTCAATTGCTGAAAGTTGAAAGTGAGTGTGGTAGAGAAAATGATAGTGTTAGAAAGGTACTGGGCAAGATTAATAGCTATAAACTTGAAACAGGCCTCAGCTTTTCCCTGAAACTCAGTCCCTGGGAGGGAACTGAAAAGGTATGCCTTTGAAATGTCTTGGGAGTAGGAGTGCCAGTGCTCTGCACCCCGGTCTATAATCCTGGCACGGTGAAGCAATGCCCCTCACTAGGTAACTGGTCAAGTGTTTAAACCTAGAAATCCAGCCTTTTTGCAGGGTTTGGGGACTGGAGTGAGGTAACGTTACTGGTAAAAGGACACTGGTGAAGAAGAAGAAGGGGTAATAAGGAAGGGGGCAAATACGGAAAAAAGAAGAAAGAGAAGGAATGGATAAAGGAAATCCAAAGGAATAAAAATGAAGTGCAAGTAATAAAAGAAAAAAGGGAGGGGATAAGAATAAGATGGGAACAGTCGAGAAAGGAAGAAAGGAGAAAGACTGAGCAGCAGGGCCATTCGAGGACTTTGCTGGAAGTGAGAACGGAGAAATGGGGGCCCTGGAACTCTGTGCCCACTGCAGACGCAGAGGAGCGGGGAGCTCGGGAGCAGCCCCAGCTGTCAGCCAGAAACAAAGGCCGCCGAACAGCTAGGGTTGAGGCTGCCGGCTGCGCCTGGGCCAATGAGCGGCGCCCGCCCCGACCCCGTCCCGCCCCCTCCCTGTCCTGACCAATGATAAGCCACGCCACGCCAAGCCTGCCGCAGCTCTGCCCCGCCCCTGCCAATGAGAGGCTCTGACACCGGCCCCTCCCAGTCCTGCCCACGGCTCCGCCCCGGCCCGGTCCGGCCAATGAGAGGCGCTGGCCCCTCCCCTCCCCGCCCTCCCTTGGCCCCACCCTCCTGCCCGCTAGTGGCTCCGGGACCCCGCGCAGAGACTGGCTTGCTGAGAGCGAGCGGGCGAGCGGCGGGCAGCGCGCGGGTGGAGCGGCCGAAGTTTCTCTGCCTGCCTTGTCCGGCGAGCCAGAGCCGCGCTGCAGCTCTAGGAAAAGACAGACGAGAACAAACTGCAAGACACACTGAAAAATAATTCTCAAGTCAGCCCGAGGCGCAGGAGTCAGGTACAGTACAATGAACGAGGGGTCTCGCTCCCCTCCATAAAGGTCTGCAGCCGCGGGGGACGCCCAGGCTCTGGGGACACCGCGCTCCCCGCAGTGTGCAGCGCATCCGCGCGTCCGTCGATCTTTGTCTGTCTGTGCCAAGTCTGTCTAGGTGTCTTTGTCTCTGCACATAACTGTCAGGGTCTCCCCTCTGCCAGGGTGGGTGCTGCTGGCTGGTCCCAGACCAGAAGATAGAATAGTACTTCTGTCCTGTCTTCGTCGCCGACTCCAGCAGACAGGGTTTATCTACTCCCAGCCCCGAATCTGATCTTGATAGACATAAGTGTTGGGTGACACTGGTGTCAGAGATTGAGGAAGCCAGAGGTGACTGTGAGGCCCGAGGGGCCCTGGCTCTAGAGAGTTTGACAGCTGGAACCTGGCCACTGAACTTGGCCATCTGGAACTTTGGTAATAGGCTGTATCCACACGGGTGGCAGGGACACTGATGCAGTTAGAGGCTTGGAATGTTTCACTGAAGGGGGATGCCACACCGGGTGAGATGGGTAGAGGGGGGAATGATGAACCCCAGAATTTAAGTGGCCACCTGGTACTGCCAGTCCTGAACATGCAATTCAGCCAAAGTAACACACACACCCCACATTCACGTCTTGTTCTCACCCACTGCAGGCAGCCAGCCCCTACTCTCCCTGCTCCTACACTCACACACACACATCCTTCCACATGCTTAAGGCACCAAAACACCAAGAGCCACCAGGAGATCTTTCTCTTTCCTGTTCCAAGTGGAAAGGATTTGAACTGTGGAGCAAATGAGTGTTCAGCTCGCCCACAAGTGTGTCAGCCCTAGGAAAGTGCCTCAGACTCGGTAGCTTTAGAGCCCTCAATTTCGCTGGAACAAGGAGTGCCTAGGGATATGAGCATCTGAAGTTCCCAGGTCCTTTTCTTCCCCTCCATCCACACTCTCCTGCTGCCATCAGTCCCTCTGCTCTGGTCCTGGGTGCTGGCAAACAACTGAGGAGGCACTGAGTTCTGAAGAGCTCTTGGCAGGAGCTGGGCCAGATAAGGGCCTCCTGCTCTGCTGAAGTGCAGCCTAATTACAGTCGTGGGAGCAGAGGAGTCCAGCCACAGTGAGATGAGCTGTCTGCTCGGCAGTTCTTGAGAGACCCTCGAGAGCAGTCTGTGGGTGGGAGCAAGAGAGTGTTTGTAACCTGAGCTTCCTTGAAGTTCAAAACAATTTTCTGTGGCCATGCTGGGGAAAATACAGGTGCTGGAAGAATGTATGTATATGTGTGCATGTGAAAATGGCTATTGGAGACTTTACAGGAGGAAGGGTGTTGGGGCTCCAGGGTGGAGAAGAGCCAAGTCTGTGGGTTGAAGTCTGTGGGCAGAGGCACACATATTATTCAGGCGTGGCATCTGCACCTTGTATTTATCCAGCACCTTTCTTCTGAGGCACTTTCTGCACATCACAGACATTATCTCCTTTGGTATCTCCATTGTCTTCACAACATAACTACCAGGTTGGCATGAAGCACGGTTAACTCTCTGTGTTTACCAGTGACGAAACTGAGCAGCAGAGGGGCGAGACTTTCCCCAAGGTCCACAGCTAATATGAGCAAAGTTAGGCTCAGCAACTGGGAGTTCAAGTACAAGGTCTCAGCTGGATAGGTGTGAATGGGGGACACTCACTCTGCTTGAAGTGAGAGGAAACTCAGGTGGAGAAAGGATGCCTCTCACAGGTGTCCATGAGCAAGCAAGAGGGAGGATGGGACGTTTGAGATGGCTGTTTTTTAACAGGTATGATAGCCTCTGCATGCCTCTTGAGGTAACACCTGTTCCATCCATTCAGCTGGTGCTTGTGTGTCTGTGTGTGTGCCTCTGTAGGTGTGTAGTGGGGTGGCTGCCATCAAAGGTGCGCTGCTGTGTAACGTGTATGTTGGGAGAGCCCGTGTACTGGGCGTGTATCAAGGGGAAGTTTTGCCAGGCAGTTTGAGAAACCATGTGTCTGCCTGCATGGGTCAAGAGGTAGATGGGCTCCAGCCATAAAAATGGCTTTCTAATCCCCCAAATTGATTTATATGCCTTTGCACTTATTCAGCATTCATTTAATAGATATTAATTGGGTGCCTACAAAATGCAAGGCTCTGGGCCAGGCATCGAGGCTTCAAAGACGAGTAAATTAATGATGGCAAACCTGTCATTAAGCAGCTTACAGACGAGCATAATGGGAAAGAGTTCAGAACATCTAATAACATTCACTACATACAGTGTGTGCCCAGTACTTTTTACGCATTATCTCATTTAATTCTCAGTGCAGCCCTGCAGTGTGGGTATAATGATCAGAGTAGGAGACTTAAATAACGTAGCTGGGACAGCAAACAGAGGAGGGAATGAGGATTTGAACTCTGTTCAGCCCCTGGCTCTTCCATTTTCTCCTACTGCCTTTGAACACAGAAATATGTGTTCCTTCTCTGTGAAATGTCCTTGCCCAGTCCCTCCACTTAGCTAACGCCCACTTGCACTTCTGGTTTTAACCATGAGAATCAACTCCTCCAAGAAACCGTCCCCTCCCCTGTCCTTAAGTCCAGGTCATGGGCCATCCTCTGAGTTCCTGCCGTCATTCCATGCTCTCCCACCTTTACCCACTGGCTCCTGAAGAGCTAGCAACAATCTTAGGGGCAGATTGTGTTATAAATTCCCAGCTCAAAGTCTGACTACTCTGCATAGGCCTTAATAGATGCTTGTTTAACAGAGTGATGGGAGAGAAAGAGCTGTCAGAGGCCCTTGGCAGGCAGCACGTTTCCCAAAGGCGGATTTGTGCAGCTGGCATGCTTTGCTGGCCTGGCTCTGATGCTTCTGCCTCTGTTACTGGGCCAGCTCCTTCACAGGCTCTACCTAGAAATGGGCTTCCCCATCCCAGCTCCTGCCTGCAACCGCTTGGGAGCCTGAGGAAAACCTAGCCTCCACCTGCCCGCTCTATCTGCTCACCCACCCAATCTCCAGCTCAGTCAAATGACAAGTAAAATGATAAAGTAGGAGGAGGTGCTAGGTGCGATCTAGACTTGGGGTTTTTAAATTGTGCACCATCCAGGGCAAAGATGAGGTGTTTCTGGGACTTTGCCAACAAAGAAGTGTCCAACAGCCTGGGGAATCGTTAGGCAATTTACATGGTAGGTCTTTGAGTTTGCTTTTGAATAGATCTTTGTGTTGCTGCAGCTTGAAAACCGCAGATGTAAATTGGACACTCTTGCCCTGCTGGTGGGAGTGTGAATTGCTACCATGTTTGGGGAGGTAATCTGGCTGTGATTTGCCCAAGGTCACACGGTCACAGCCTGGTGACTCCCTTCCCAAGCCCTTTGGACCACCCCACCATTTCTCATACCAGGGTGACCACATGCCTTGTCAGGGAAGGTGATGATTTTAGTTTTCCTTTCAAAGATCATCACTCAAGTTTGAAAAACTCTGCATTTCACTGTTTGTTAAAAGTCTTATCCATGCAAGGCACCAAGTTGATGGGAGATATAAAAAATGGCTAAATAATGGTTTGGGATTAAACTTGGTGATGAAAATTGGGAAGGGGATGCAGCACATGTGAATCAATGACAAGGACACCTGGATTGTACTAACTTCGAACACAACAGCTGCTCAGCAGGAGGGAGGTAAGCTCGAGTCAGGGAGGAGGAGGTTGCAGACAGAACCTCAAGAAGGTATGAGAGAGTAGACGTGGCAGCAGCCCAGTCAAAGCTCCAGGATGCAAGCTGAGAGCTGAGGGGAAGGGACTTTCTCTTCCAGGGAGGATCCTGCGGCGAGCCTGTTACCTCCTCCCCTGGCTCAGCCAGTCACCCTGACCAGACAGAGCAAGGAGCAAAGGGTGGGAGAGTTCACCTCTTACAACTGTCCCCAGCCAGATGAATGTGCAGACTGGCCTTGACCTTGACTGCAAGGGTTTAGAGCAACGCGTGGGGTGTGTCGACCTCAAGCAGAGCTTACCTGCGCTGCGGGCAGTCGAGCTGCTGCCTGGCGCTGCTGCCTGGTGTCTGCAATCTCCATCCTGCGTCTCTCACTCTCCTGCTTCCTGCCAGACAGCGACTTCCACCAGACGGCGAACGCCATCCCTAGACTTCCTGTAATAATGATTTTAGTAGCTCTTTTTATCTGTCCAGGACTTTTCGCTTCAAAAGGGATGTCATTATTACCAACTCTGTAGGAAGATTTCTTCTACAATTTGACAGATGAGAAAACTGAGTGAGCCTGTCAAAGGTAAAAGAGTTTACCAAGATTTTAAGTAGAACACAGGGATTTGAACCCAGCCCTCCTGACTGCCAGTCCCAGGCTACAGCCACCCCGCCATCAGGACTCACTAATCAAATAGATTTAGGTTCACTGAATTTTTGACCGGTGTTTAATGTGCAGGAAAAAAGAGAGAGATTTTTAAAACTAGTATAAGAACTCAGGCACTTTTGTAATTATTGTAATTCAAGCATGATGAGAGTCAGAGTGTTCCTCACTTATCCTATGCCTCCTCTTCTCCCTAAGTGCTTGTTATGCACATATGTTAAATCCATACATAATAAACTAGGGAGTATCTGGCATAATGGAATGTCTACTTGAGACTTACTTAAAGAAATGAACTTTATCCTACATTGGTTCTTTATAGCTGGTCAATTCATAAGGTTTAGTCCCTTCTACATTGAAATTGTAGCAAATTTTGTCCTCATAGAACCTGAACTAATGAACTAATTTCATTGGAATACCAAACTTTATCCCGTTATTTATTTCAGCATTTCCACCTCATCCGGGGGCAAGTAAGTTCCCACCTGAAGCGGGCTAGCAGTCTCTCCCCTGTAATGGGAGCAGTGTGTGGAAACCACACGATCAAATGTGGCAGCTGCTTCCCATAAGGAGAGATTTCGATGGGGGGGGGGGCGTGAGGCGGGTGCAGAGGGAGATGGAAAAGATGGGACAAACAGTGCATGAGTCCACGTGCGCACTCCCTGACAGCCAATGCTAATTGTTCTTCTAATTAATCCAGCAGAGAGGTGATTTTTCTTAGTAAGTGACAGGCCAAGTTGGTGTTTGAACAGATGTGATGTGGGTTATATCTAGTGCCTGAAACAAAGGTAGTGAAGAGCCACCCCACCCAGATCACCCATAGGTTTGCTCCCTTGTCAGTTAGTCACTGTGGGAAAAGGTAACTGCCTTCAGGGTGGCTGCCAGCGCAACTCACACACACCACCTCCATTCATCCAACCTTGTCTGAGACAGTTTCTCCCTCTGAGACGTGCTCTCCTCTGACACTACACTCACAGTCACGTCCCATAACGGGAACCCCAGGGACTCCAGATGGTGGGACCTGGAAGGCCCACACCTGCCGGCCTCCCCAGGTGGGCCTCCCTGTAGCATGATCTGAAGTGTGCTCAGGCAGCCCCCCTGACGCCCCAGAACTTCCCTCTCAGCCATGCCCAGACCAGTCCTCAGGTCACCCTCAGCCCTTTAGAACTGCAGATGCCTACAGGCCGAAGCAGCGGGGGAAAGGTCTCTGTGAAACTCCCAGCCCAGGAGGCATACCAGAAAACAGCCCCTAAAGGGTGCCAAAAGTGGAGCGAAGATTGGTGTGGGGTGGTTATTGCTCTGGAAATCCACTCATGTCTAAGGACAAACCCAGCCCGATGCGTGAATCTGGCCCCATGCACAGCCTGCCACCCTGGCCGGGCAGTGCACACGGCCCACTGGCTTCGGGGCATCTGCAGTCTCCTTGCTGTGGCAAAGCCATTTGCTGCTCAATCAGCCCCCTCCTGGCACCCTGGACTGCTAAATTGGTCTCAACTTGCTGTACTTCCACCCACCACCTTAGTCATTATTCACTGGCAGCATTCAGAGAGTGGGTGTGAGGCAGCCGAACATTATATTCCTGCTGCAAAGAGAGAGAGCTGAGTATGGCAGGCAAGGAAAGGAGAGAGGGAAGGAGCTCAGAGAAAGCGAAGGAGGCAGGGAAACAGAGCTTGGGTTTGCCAGCACTTCCCCCCCATGACCCCAATAACCTTGGATGATGGGGCGGGTGGGTGATGGGTGTGTGGGTCCTGGCTCAGCAGAGGGAGAGGCAGGGTTCTAGGGGTACACTCACTACTGAGGGCCAGCACCTGTCTGGTCTAGAGGGAGGGAAAGACCTTACCTTCCATCAGCTCCCTGTTCCTTAAATTTTACAGTAGGCACTGTCACACCCAGTGAGCATCTGCTCCCTCTCTCCTTCTTCCCTGCCTAGATGATAAGCTCCTTGACAAAGAAAGTGTGTCTTCCCTGGACACAGTCAGGGCTCCTTCCTACCCCACCACTTCATGCTGTGCACAGGGCCTGGGAACCAAGGCAGCCAAGGGTAGAAGGAACAACAAGGGAGCTTCCAGGGCTTCAGGGAGGGGAGGGTTCTACCGCAGAAGAACAGGCCGGCTAGAGAAGCAGACACTCAGAGGCCTCCGACCTGGGGCAGAGGCACCCAGTGCTTTCTCCCAGTGTCCGGGCATTGCTCTGGGGATGGCAGGAGGTGGAGAAGAGTGGCTCTCCTGCCAGACAGGAGAGATGCATCAGGCAAGGGCAGAGTGACCTTGACAGGGGTTGTCTGAGTCACTGATAACATTTGTTTGGGTTCCCAGGGAGAGGGTGGAAGGGGAGCACAACAACAAGCCCAGCTAGCTTGGAACCTGGTGCCCCCCCCTCCACCCCATGCCTCCAGCCCTGTTTCTTCCCTCCCACCCTCTTCTCCAGCAAGATAATGGAAAACCCTGAGAACAAAAGCTGCCACACAGCTAAGGAGGCAGGGACACTGGGGAATTGCACTCCGAATGTCAAAGGTCAGAAGTCTGGGGAGTGAGCCCTGGAGCAGCTCTTGACCTCCTGCCAGCCGCTGACAGGCAGACAGGCAGACGGTCTGAGCGTCTCAAGGATGCCTGTGCAGTCTGCCCTCCACCTGAGCAGGGTTTCCGCAGGACACCTGAAGTATTCAGGAGTCCCTCCTCCCGACCCCCCAGCCTCCACCGCCTTATTTATGGCAAACTTCAGACTCTACAGCTTGGGCTCCCTGCTGCTCCCCACCCCCTAAAGGGCGTTTCAGCAGTGCAAGAGGAGGAGGGAAGGATTAGACGGAGCTCACATCTTGGGGAGACAGCCTCCCCCTCCTTGCTGATCAAATTCCCCCAGCCCCAACGTCTGGATGGCGCCAGCAGACAAACCACACTGCAGGCAGGTGGGGGAAAAGAGAGCCCCAGGCAGCCCCGGCTTCCACCTGCCCTGTAAAGGGAGCTTCACACAAGGCCAGGAGGGCTTCCAGCTGCCCGCCTCCTCCCTGGCTGGGCTGCAGCTTCCCCTGTCCAAGGCTCTGCACCAGCTGGGGGGGGGGGGGGGGGGGGCGGTGCCGGGGGCAGGATGCTGGGCTTTTCCTGACGCGACATTTCCTCATCGACCTGGAAGACTGGAGCACCAGGCTTTCAGCTTCCCCAGGCCTCCTGGCATTGCCTGGGCCATCTGTGGACTTAGAAACTTTCCCTTGATGATGGAGTTACTTGTATGCTAGAGCCGGCTTTGAAGAAGTGACCGATACTCTGCATAGAAACACAAAATCTCAGGGTTGAAAGGATGTTTAAGTCCCATTCTATCTGCCCCAATCCACCCTGCCGCACCCCATAATTCTCCCTCAGGTTGTTGTCTTTTCTCTACTTACCTCCAAGAACTGCTGTCTGGACCCAGGAACCCAGCTCTTTCTCCTTTAGTTCTACTTCTTAAAGTCATACAATGCTGTGTGCCTGTCAGGCTCTGTGCTGCTCCTGGGAGGAGACCCTTCCACAAGGCGCAGCCGGCCTGGAGTGGAGCCGGGGGAGGAGGCGGATACCTTACAAAGCACGTCGCTGTTGCCCTGGCCCATGTGGCTCAGTCTGTTGGGCATCTTCCCGCAACACAGGATGCATACAGGAGGCAACCAATCAGTGTTTCTCCCTTACGCAGATGTTTCTCTCCCTCTCGTTCTCCCTCCCTTCCCCTTTCTCTAAAAGTAAATCAATAAAATAGTTTTTAAAAAGATCACTGTACAAAGCTAAATTGGTCTAAAAAGTCTTCATGGAAGATATAGAATTTGAGAAGGACCTTGTGGACTGGGTGTGATTTTAAGAGATGGAGGGAGAGGGTGGCAAAGGTGGGGACAGTAAGTGGCAGAGAAACAAAGGCAAGCTGAGTCACATGGAGGACGGCCCCGTGTACCCAGCCCAGGGCTTGCGTGCTGCTGGAGGGTGGCGGGCGGCGGGGAGCCATAGCAGAGGACTGGGCCTGGGTTTCGGGAAGTTCATCTGGCAACGGAGTACGGAATGGAGGTGAGGGTGGAGAGACTTTCTGGAAATCACATTTACTTATTGGAACACCTTTCTAGCCTCCCTGTCTGCTAGTTGATAGCACGTGCTACTCGAGACCCTATGCAGCCTAGAAACATGGGGGAACCGAGGCTTCAAGGAGAGGGGAGTTCCTAGTCCAGCATCAAAGGTCAGGGTCAATGTGCTGTGTGGAGGACTTATTTATAACAGGAGATGCGGCTAACACCTTGCTTTGGACCTGGAATGAATCACAGAAGGCTTGTGGTTTTTGTTGTCGTTATCAGTTTTTTCTTTGTTTGTTTGTTTGTTTTTACGGATAAAGACGCAGAGGTCAGTCCAGGAGGCCCTAGCTCAGGGTCCCAAAGCTGGTCAGCAGCACAGCTAGAGCCGTGCTCCCGCGGCGGGACTCTTTCCTCTCACGCACTGGAATCGTGGCCGAGGACTGCAGGGCCGGCAGAATCCGTCAGAGCCTCAACCTCGAGTGCTGCGCAGGTGTGCCCTGGGGTCGCACGAAGGCATGTCGGTAGTGGGCGCTCTCAGTCTCTGTGGATCTCACCCCACCCAGGACGTCAGGAACAGCTGATAACCATGACCTCCATTTTTCTCTCCTGTCTTCTTTCTTGTTCTCTGGCTGTTTCAGACATTGCATTTCCCTCTGTTCCTCTGCCTTCTCCTTTGTTCTGAGGCCTCTGAGAAGTTCCCAGCTAATGTGACAGTGAGGGTTTACTATGTCAGTGGCAGTTGCCACCAATTGGCACCTTTCAGAAGTGAAAAACCAGTTCTCTGACTCTGTCTCAGGCCTGCTTGGTTTAAACCAAGTCTAAACAAAATGCGAAGGCCGTGGGTGCCAGTCAGCCGCGCTCACCGCCCAGGACGCAGATGCCACGTCAGGAGAGGTTCCCAGACAGGAGGCAGGTCTCGTCAAGCAGGCCCTCCTTTAATGTCAGGAACATATGGTGCCAGGGGTCACCTGCCCGTAGTCGTGAAGCTCTCAGAACACCAGTCCCATCTTCTTCTGGAAGGTTCCTCAGCCTGGCACCTGCCCAAGAGCTTCCTTCCTGCCTGCTAATAATCTGCGCAGTCAAGGGGTGGGGGGCAGTGGCAGGGCAGTGTCCTCGAAGTCTCTCGTGAGGTAACACCTAGAGACAGCACCTTCCTCCAGAAATAATTCAGCCCCTGCCATGTTCCTGGCAACTCAGAGCCCTGGCAGAGAGAGCGGGCAAGTCCTAAAGGTGAGGCATGGACTTCTTCGTGCGCACCAATCCCATGAAACGAGTGTGGGCGAGTTTGGGAGCGGACAGCGGAAAGAACATGGTTTTAGGAATCCAAGGGGCCAGCTTTTGGATCTCAGCTCTGCTACATATTAGCTGTGCGGCATTGGGCAAGTCACTTAGCCTCTCTGAGCCTCATTTTTTTCTCATCTGTAAAATATATTGTGTCCCATATAGAATTTTTATGAAAATTCCAAGAGCCAGCATAAGTAAAAAGAGCTCCATTCATAGTAGCCTCAGCCCCTCCTCGTCAGCTCCAGTGGAAGGCAACCGGGCATGAGAGTAAGTTCTCTACTCAGGAGAGTCCCGAGCCCATGGTCCAGGGCCATGTCTGGGAGCCAGGGAGGGACAACTTTGGAGCCAGGCAGTGCTCTCTGTGACAGCTACCTTCTTACCTGCTTACTCTGCAAAGGGAGACCATCGTAACTGAAAACAGTTTCTGACCTGGGCCGGTTCACCCCTCCTTAGGCAACCTGGTGGCCCCCTGCTCCCAGGAAGTCACCATAGTGATGCCAAACTTAGTGCAGACACCTGATCAGCATAGTGCACTACAGCCCAGAACTCCTGGGCTCAAGAGATCCTCCTGCCTCAGCCTCCCAAGTAGCTGGGACTACAGGTGCTCACACTGCACCCGGCAACGCAACTGAAAACAGTACAAGAAGGAACCACTCCACTTTTGTCACTGTGGGTCTCCATCCTCCTTGTCAATGTGACAGAATTAAAATTGACTTACGATATTATGTAGAGTCAGTGCATGAGACATCATTGAATGTCCCAGGTTGAGACTGGGCACTCCAGTGGATGTCTTGCTCACTTCGGCTTCTGCCACGTGGGTGAGGAGAGGAGGAGGCAAGTGGTGGGCCGAGAGGCCAGGGCTCCACTGGCTGCTCCCTGGGCCTCAGGGAGCACCCACACCCTTAACTCGAGTGCTCGTGTGGAACGGAGTTTAGGGAGGACGGTTCCTCCCCAGGGTGAAGGGCTGGATGGAAGGGGTATGTGCTGCATCTCTTTCTCCCTTCCTCCTGCCTCTTGCTTCAAAGCCAATGTCTTTCCCATCTGGATTGTTTTCTGGATTATGCAGCACATAAGATCAGGAAAGAGGGAGAAAGAAAAACAAATAAAATGAAGCTTCTCTGTGCATTCAGTGTAGGGGGATGCGCAGATGTGAGAGGGCCCAGGTCCGGCTGCGTCCTATCAATGTAAAGGACTGAAGCCTGACTCCGCACTGGGAAAGTAGAAGGACATCTATTCTGCCTAACTGGTGTTCAGCCAGCCTCGGGCAGGAGCATGGGGACCAAGGGGGAGCGGCTCCCCTCAGGTGTGACACACAGTCCCCACCAGGGACACGATCACGGATCCTCCCCCATGAAACAAGCAGGCTGATGTTGGATGCACCTTCCACCTGCCTTCTCCTCTTCCTCTGGATTTTTTTTTTTTTTTTTTCAGTAGAGGAAACTTCGTCACTTTAATGATGAGGCCCAGAGAGCTGAAGTGATTTCCTCTAAGCACATGGCACACAGCCGTTAGGTTTCTGACCAGATGAGCCCAGCGATTTCTCCATCCTAGCAAGTCGGTATCTACTGGGGAAAAGGCAGTGCCTCCACGAACACAGCATTTAGGGCCGTCTGGGAGAGGGGATGCCGGCCCAGCCACAGAGCCTCCATTCTAGGACCAGGGGAGTTTGAAGAGATATCAAAAAGCTGCCCAGGAACAAAGAAGTCATGGGCCTGGGGCAATCTCTGCCCACCCACCCCCACCCCGCACCCTTAAATCAGGGGGAGGTGGTCCCACCTCCCACCTATGGGCCTGAGACAGAGTTCAAAGGACTGTGCTGTCCCTGGGACCGTCCTGTGAACCTCCCTCTTGGCTGTGCTATGTGGACTGAGTAGCTGACAGAGATGTGGAACTTTTTAAAGGAACACAGGACCAGTAGGTCCCTCTAGAGGTGCACCCCAGGACAGGAAGACAGAGCCCCACCCCTGCCACATGCACACCTATTCCACCAGCAGCTGAGGACTGGGCTCCACTACCTGAACCCCGAGCAGCTGAGGGACAGGAACAGGGAGGCAGGCGGGGATTTGGGGAGCAGTCAGTGGCAGATCCAGGCTCACCACTGTGCTGCCCTGCCCGGCGGCCACCTGTGCCAGCTGCACAACACTCCCGAGGCTGCCAGGATGGCAGACTGAGGGGCACAGCGGCAAGGGTCCCTGCAAATGAATCGGCCCCTTTTCCTGAGGACCAGACGGGCCTTATAGGATCTCAGCCTTTGCAGGCAAATGTGTATCCACACTGAGTCCCAGAAGGGTGCAGGCAGAATGGAGAGTCTGGCTTCTGAGTGTGGTTTGTGACTCTGACGGTTTCTTTTGCCAGAAAACCACAGGGTGGTCAGTGCGCACCAGCCCCTGGGCAAGACCAAGCCTCGCTCAGGCAAACCAGCCCAGCTGCTGAGATGAGATGACACCCTGGAGCCCCCGCACCCTGTCCTCTCCTCATCCCTCCCTGGACTCAGGTGAGAGGACCCCCACAGGAGCTCCTATTTCATTTTCTCCAAGGACATAGTGGTGAAAATGTGGGCCAAACAGCAGAGACAAGAGACAGGGCTGCAGCCCAAGAGACCAGCAGGGCTGAGACCCATAAACATGCCTCCAGGCTGGGGTGCCATTAGCCACCTGTGGCCAGAGCACAGGGCACTGCAGGGGGACCTGCCGATGGCCGTCACTAAACACAGCCCGGCCTCTAACCCTGTTTCAGCAAGGCCAAGGGCCACAACTGCCCGCTCCTGCTCCGCTCAGCCTCTGACTGTCAGCTCCCCTCCTGAGTGTCCAGAGTCCCCCTGGCGGGCAGCTCTGCACCATGCCACAGGACGCTGGTGTCCTCAGGGGCTGCCCTCTACGTCAGTCAGGTCAGTGGTTTCTAAGCACTTTGAGAGCGATCCTTATAAACAGTGGATAGGTGATTACTCATCTTTATAAAAATCTAATCTCTAAAGGCCCCAAATGGAAATGTCCCCAGTACTTCAGACCATGAAAGAACAATAGAGCACAGGGACCCGCCAAGTTGGAAACAATATACCAGGAGTTTGAGCCTAGCCTTGGAGCCCAGCAATGCCTTGAGTCCCCAAGTCCCATATGTTTGAAAACAAAACAAAACAAAACAGAAAGCTAGCTGCCATTTATTAAGCTCTTAATTATATCCTGTGCCTTTACAAGTAAACTTTCACCCCATATGTACAGAAGTCCTGTAAGGTGGGTGCTGCTGTTAGCTCCAGTCGGCAGAAGGAGGCAGAAGCTTGGAGAGGCTGCAGCAGTGGCCCAAGCCTGGGCTGAACCCGCAGCACCAGAGACAGTGAAGGAGGGCCTGGGCCTCAGGGTGCAGTTAGGGTGAGGTCTGGAGGAGCTGCAGGCTGGACATGGGGGGGCCGGTAGTAAGATGGGGGCACAGGGGGCCCACGGCCAGTAGTGAGGTCTGCACTGATGCCACTGGAGGTAAAGAACTACAGGGATGTTGACCACAACTCAGGTTCAGAGCCAGACTCTGCACTTGCCAAGTACAAGACCTGAGGCCTCCTTCACTGCACCTGTCAGGCGAGGATAACAGCAGTGCCTCCCTATCGGGGCACCATGGAGTGCGGCTTGCCCCAGGTGGTGTGTGTATAGTGCTCAGTCTGGTACCTACAGAGCTTAAGAGGAAGTTCTTTCTGCTGCTTGACATCACTGGCCCCTGCTGTCCAGCTGGGACATCCTCCTCTGGCCAGAGGAGATGGAGGGAAAGGCAGCTGTCCCCCACAGCCTCTCCTGGGCAGCGGGACCCCATCCATTCCTAAACTGTGGGAGGCTGGTGATCAGCTTTCTCAGAGGAGGCTCCTGACGGCCTCCAGGTCCTGATTCTTTGAGGAGACAGAGACTTAAGAATCCCCAGCTGTTTGGGGGAGGGAGGGAAAGAGGGAGGGAGGCTGCAGGAAGGAAGCCCTGCTCAGTGATCTGCCAACACAGCTCCCTCCCTCTTCTCTTGGAGAAAAGAGTTATAAGGCTGAGGGGGAGGGAGAGGAGTCAGGACTAGGCCCTTAGCACAGGAGAGGGGAGAGCTGAGCAGACATGGGGTCTGGTGCCCTGGGAGGACCCCGTGAGCGTCTCTCAGGAGCAGCTGAGTGTAGGAGCCCCCCACATCCCAGGAGCATGCTGAGGCCACCCTGCCAGCCCATCCTAGAGATGGCACCATTCTGCCAAGTTGGAGGCTGAGTCAGGAACCAGGCCCGCTCAGAAACACTTATTGAAGACAGGAGCGGGGAGAGAATAAGGGCAGGTGGGTGAGTTTATAGATTTAGCTTCCAGTCTTCCCTCCTTAAGGAGTTGTCTTAGCGCGGGCTGCTATAGCAAAATACCACAGACAGGGTGGCTGAAATGGTAAACATTCAGTTCTCACAGCTCTGGGGGCTGGGAAGTCTAAGGTCAAGGTGCCAGCAGATTTGGTGTCTGCTGAGAGCCCACTTCCTGACTTGCAGATGGCCACCTACTTGCTGTGTCCTCACGGTGGAGAAACAGGGCTTGGCCCTTCCTCTGCTTATAGAGTCACTAATCACATCGTGGGGCTCCGCCCTCGTGACCTCACCTGAACCTACTCACCCCCAAAGGCTCCACCTCCAAGTACCATCCCACTGGAGGTTGGGGCTTCAACATGTGAATTTGGGGCAACAGAAACATCCAGGCCATAGCCCCAAGCACCTGTTGGGCTGTAACGCTCAGCCCTGTGCCAACAGCAATGGGAGTGCAAAGCGCGCGGGAGTTGGGGCTTCTGGCTCTGAGGGTGGGAAGCCCCATGAGGGACCGAGCTCCCTGAGGGAGAGAGAACAGCACTGTCAGCCAAGTCCGGAGACTGTGCTCAGGGAACCCACACGGCATGCGTGTGTCTGAATCCTTTGCTGCTCTCCTCCCCCAGCGACCTCAGGCCAGCTCCTTGTTCCCTCTGAGCCCAGTCTGAATTAGGTAAATAAGGAAGAACAAAGAAAAAAACCCACCTGGTGGGTTATTGTGAGAATTTTTTTAGGCGAAAATTATGTCGAAGTGTAATATACATACAGAAATATGCACACATCACGGATGAACAAACCACCAGGCGGTTTTTCAATTCTCATATAAATAGAACCGTAGGCAAGAGGGTCCCTCCCTCCCCCAGACACCGTTATGTTTGCCTCTCTGTCTACATCTCGTTAAGAGAGTCGCACACGTACACACATACGAGGGGCCAGTCCATGTGGCCGTGCGTGGCCTCAGTTCTGTCATTCTCGTCGCTGTGCTGCTGCAGGAGCAGTCCGAGGTGGACAGGACTGTGGTTTCCAGGCATCTCCGGGTCGGGGCTGACGCACGTGATGCTGCTGGGCCTCACAGGAAGCACACGTGAGCACTTCTGCCGGGCGCACGCCTAGGGGAGGGGTTGCCGGTCGCCGTGCCCACGCCGGCGCGTCTCAGGGCAGTCGAGGGCATGGGCACCGCTCCCCGCGCCGTGTGGCGGCCTCACTGCTGCACGGCCTCACCAGGCTTGAGGTCGCTGGCCTTTTCCACTTAGCCCCTGTACTGGTTGTTTGGTTATTTAACTGTGGTTTTAATTTGCATTTTCCTGATGACAGATCATGGTGAGCACCTGCTTGTGCATTTTTTGCCATTTGCATATCCTATTTTATGAAGCGGCTAATTAAATCTTTTGTTTATTTGTAATTTGGTTTCTGTCTTTTCATTAGAGGTTTACAAGTCCTTCTTCACATGCCAAAGGGAGTCTTCTGTCAGGTGTCTGAGAAATGCCTCCTTCCACTCTCTGCTTCGCCTTTCAGCTGTGATGAGAGGCCTCTGAAGAAGAGAGATTCTTAATTTGTCAATATTTTTCCTTTATGGTTAGTGTTTTTTATGTCCTGGTTAAGAAATGTTTGCCTATCCCAAGGCCAAGAAGTGGTTCTTCCATGTTTTCTTCTAGAAGCTTTAGTGTTTTGCCTTTCGTGTTTATAACTTCAACTCCTCTGGACTTATTTGTGTGTAGTGTGAAGTGGGGGTCAAAATTTACTTTTTTTTATAAACAGATACCAGCTGACCAGCCGTAATTAATGAAAATAACTTTTTTCCTCTGCTCCGCACGGTCCCCTTTGTCATAAATCAAGTGAACATACATGCACAGGGCTGTGTCTGGGCTCTGTTCTGTCCCGGTGGTCAGTTTCTCTAGCTTTACGTGAAGCCACATTGTCTTAATTACTCCTACTCCACGAGTCTTGAAATCTGGTAACATACATCCTCCAGCTTTGTTCTTTTTCAGGATGGTCTCAGTTATTCTTTTCCCGTTGCATTCTAATGTGTGTGCTGCTGGGATTCGGATTGGAACTGCATTGACGGCGTAGATTGATTTCGACAGAATGCACATCTTTAGAATATTAGGTCTTCTGAATCCATAAACCTGACATATGTCTGCATTTGTGTAAATTTTCCTTAATTTATCATAATAATACTTCACAGTTTGCAGTGTAGAGATCATGTACGATGTCAGTTGTTCCCAGGCATGTACATTTTCCAAAACGGTGTGTTTTTTTAATTTTTTTATTTGTTTCTTGCTGGTATATAGAAGTGCAATGATTTTCGTATATGGCCCTTGAATCCAGACACTTCGCTAAATTTATTGCGAGCATTAAATGAGATCATGGATAAACCCCAGGCATAGTGAGCATACTGCTCACTAACTCTCCTCTGTGTGCAAAAGAACTGAGGCAGGACCAGGGCTCGGTGCCTGACTGCAGCCGGTGAAGGGGGGCATCAGCATGGGAGGGTCCTTGAGCCCCTGAGGGCAGGGTTTGCCCAGCCAGTGGAAGGAGGGGGAATCCGCATGGAGGGAAGCACCACCTTGGACGGACCTTGAAAGAGCTTGCAGACACCTGAATGGCTTGTAGTGTGGGCACTGCTCTGTCCAGTTTGTAAAGCCCCCCACATCCACTTGGCCGCGGCCGTGGGTCCTCACCGCACAGCTATGAGGCTGCGTGTGAGGCCTTCTGTCATTTTCAGAGATGCGGCAAGGGCTCGGAGAGTTCAGAGGCTTGGCCAACGTCTCTCTGTGATGAAGTAAGTGGTTAGACAGGTTTCACCACGTAATGCAGAGGTTTTCTTTTTTTAATCATTTTTTCTAATTTTTCAGTTACAGTTGACATACAATATTATATTAGTTTCAGGTGTACACCCCAGTGATCATCCCAATAAATCTCACATCCATCTGACATTATACATAGTTATTAGAATAAAATTGACTGTATACCCTATGCTATACTTTACATCCCCAGGACTATTCTGTGACAACCAATTTGTGCTTCCTAATTCCTTCACCTTTTTCACCCAGACCCCTCCCCCTCCCATCTGGCAGCCATCTGAATGTTCTCTGTATCTATGAATCTGTTTCTGTTCTGCTTGCTTGTTTATTTTTTTTTAATTCAGTTGTTGATAGATATGTATTTATTGCCATTTCATTGTTCATATTTTTTTTCCTCTTCTTTTTAAAGAAGACACATCAGCACTTCATGTGATACTGGTTTGGTGCTCATAGACTCCTTTAGCTTTTCTCGTCTGGGAAGCACTTTATCTGCCCTTCAATTCTAAATGATAGCTTTGCTGGGTAGAATAATCTTGGTTGTAGGTCCTTGTTTTTCATCACTTTGACTATTTCTTGCCAGTCCCTCTGGCCTGCAAGGTCTCTGATGAGAAATCAGCTGAATGGAGAGGTTTTCTAACACTGTTAGACGGTGTCATTGGTGTCGATGAGATAGGCCATGGGAGTGGAAAAGGTTATCGGGAGGGTGAGAGATGGGAGTGCTGAAATCTGTGCATGGAAGACCTTTGTGCAGAATGAGAGGCAGCAGGCCGGCCTGAAGGCTGTGGCCACAGACTGGGCCTGGGGTGGTGTGCAAGCTCAGGGAGGAGGGGTGAGCAGAGCGGAGCAAGGAGCCACAGAACAGGCCAGGCGCCCACAGGGTCAGGCTCACAGTCCCCTGAGTACTATACATGCAGATGAAGGCCATGCCTTGGGGTCCCTGGATCCCAACTTCCTATTTAAAACAAAATAAATGAAGCTTTCGTGGCTTTACCCTTTCTCAGCTCATCTCATGATTAAAACCAAACCCAAAACAAACAACAAACTGTCCCCCACATCTGCTCGGCTGGGCCCCTCTTCCAGGACTGTGGGCTCCTGGCGCCTGTTGCACACTGACCTCATTCATCTCCAGGGGCCGCGCCCTTCAGCCTCCCAGAGAGGACCGGCCCAGCTAGCACTCAACCTGTTAGCTCAGTCCCTTCAGCCCGCAACTCCCTTTCCAATGGCTCTGCTGCACCCATGCTCCCTCAGCACCAGGCTGAACTTGGTGGTGGCGGCACCAGTAACCCTCTTCTCTCCAAGCATGTGTGGGTGCTAACTGAGCCAGACCCTGCCAAAGTGTCCATGCCCGAGAGAGCAGTCCTGCTGCCGCCCAGAGAGGAGTGAAGGGGGCCCAGGAGAGAATGACTCCCTCTGGACCGCACAACTAGTCAATGGTCTAGAGGAGCAAATTCAAGCCCCTAGTCCATTGTCATTTCTATTCCACCATTCAAAACAAAACAAAACAGAGGAGGTGGGGTGTCTATAGCTCCCACAACTCCCAGGTGGCCTGTATTGGGTTAGTTTTGCCTCCCATGCCATCCGGTTGTGGACTTGGAAGGTTCCCATGGAGCCCAGCCCTAAAGGAAGTACAGCCTCCAAGTACACTCTCCTGCTTCTGTCTTCCCACCCCCGTGGAGGAGCCTGGAGCTGGGCAGGCAGGACATGGCAGCTTCAAAGGTCAGATATGCTGAGGGCAAGGTGGGCAGGCGGCCTGTCCTCTGGGGCCTGCACTTGGTCCTACCTTCCTGCACCCCAGCCACGTGAGCATCTCAGCAGGGGCTCCCACACTCTCTCCTTGCCGGTATGAACTGTATGTAAGTTGGAGTCCTTTGTCTAGAAAGGGCCATGTGCCTACCCAGAACAGCCAGGTGGAGAGGAGGGATCGAAGCAGAAACAGGCTGACCTTTCCGGACCTCCAGCAATACCCCCGCGTTTCCCACAAGACCCTTCTGAAACATACTGAGAAGTCCTCTCTGAGACCAGGGGAGCCACCGGAGAGATCACGGGGCTTAGATGCCTTCCACTGAGCTCTTCTCCAGAGCTGTTCCCACTCCACCCACTCTGAGGCCCAGGGACACGCAGGTGAGGATGGGCGGAAAGCGGCCAAATTTTACTTAAAGCACCAAATGGAGCTCATGTTCACTGAGCACTCCCCTCTGTGTCAGACACTTCACACGTGCTGCCCCATCATCCAGTCTTGAGAACAACCCCAGGGCATAAGCATTTGTGCTTTTCTACCAAGAAAGATTTGTCTCCAGGGATCATTTGCAATGTCTAAGACATTTTTAACTCTCCCAGCTAGGCAGGAGAGGGGGCAAAGAGTGGGTACAGTGTACATCCAGTATCTGGAGGCCAGGGATGCTGCTAAACTTCCTACAGTACACAGGATAGCCCCTTACAACAAAGAACAACCTAGCCCAGCCATCAATATGCCAAGGCTGAGAAACCCAAGTGCAATTTACAAAGGCACAAAGAAACGCTGGAGTTCAAAACCAAACAGCTTCTCCGACACCTCACAGCTGCACAGTGGCCAAGCTGCGTGCCATGCACATCTGTCTGACCCGAAAGCCTGCATGTACTTCTTTGGTTACAGAATGCCCTGTTCAAGAGCAGCTGCCCACCAGGTCCCATATGTCCTGGGAGAGAACAAACGTCATTGTTTCTCACTCCGCAAGCAAACAGGCATCTGCATCCACCAACCAGAAGTCCGTGAGCGCAGAAGCAGCTGCTCAGGTGCAGGCTTGGCCCTCCAGTGCTCTGGAGGGTTACAGAGGTAGGAGCTCCGCCTCTTCCCTCCAGACATTTGGGATCTCACTGGAGTGGCTGCAGTATGGACACATGGAGGGGCCTGGTCAGTGTCAGTTGAGGGTATTGCCCAGAAGCCCATGGGCATCAGAAGGACTGTGGGCCTCGGTGGGGATCAGGGATGTCACTGTAAGGGGGAGCAAGACTAGAGTGGGTTTTGGGAGCCTCCAGCAGGGCCTCAGTTCTCAGGGGCAAATTGAGGTCCTGACACCAGGGAGAATGAGCCTGATTCTGAGGCCAGGCCGGGGACGCAGGAAGCAGGGCTCTGGTTTGGCAGATGGGTGATAGAAGAGACCACTCACTCTCTCCTCTGTGTCTCCTGCTTCACGGTCTGACATCTGCTTGGCTTCCTCTAGTGAATTCACGACCCTGACAGCTATCTTGTGGATCATTACCTTAAAAAATGCCAAAAGACACCGTTTCCTCTGCATTGCTGAGACAGAACATCTTTTCTTCCATTGTGCCCACCTGGCCCCTCAGCAGTGAGTCAGAGAAGACAGAGGCAGATCACAGAAGCAAACCTGCTGTGGGGGTAGGGCTCCCTGCAGGGAGGAGGCAGCAGATAAGCCTGGAAGGTACAACACTTGAGAGGCAGCTTCTGGAGAGCCTTGAATGCCAGGCTAACGGCTAGGAGGAAGGCAGAGGCTGGATCCCCTGAGCTAGCTGGTTCTGGGAGGCAGTGTCTGTCTGGAGCGATGTCACTGCCAGTGTTTAGAGAAGGGAGCTGTCGGAACGCCCCCACCCCTTCCTCCCTGCCTGCTCTGCGGAGGCCTCCCATTCTCCCCATGCTTCTTGAAATAACATTAGCGCAGCAGACGCCCCAGCTATTGGGGGGGCGGGGGGAGGGCAGACCCGCATTCAGGCAGCGCTGCCCTTTATCTGGAGTGTCCTCACTGCTCAGGGAACATGGGGTCTGAACACATGTGCACGCGCCTCCATGCCTGTGGCCCGGGAGGAATTATCCCAATGAATGTCAGCAAATGGACAGGAACAATGAGGCCCAGTGAATGAACGAGTTGTAAGGGGCCTTTCATGGGGCCTGAATGACAGCTGGATTCCCGAGGAAGGGTGCCAGCCGAACAGTGCCCACATCCCGAAAGCGAGAGCCCTGGCACACCGGCCAGCGCAGCAGGGCCGAGGCAGGAGCGGAAAGCCCTCAGGGAACATGGTTCCTGGGCAGACTACAGTGGCAGGGAGGTGCACCCTGCCCTTGTGGTGGGCGGCTCTCAGACCAAGGTCAGTTCTCAGAAAGAAAGAACTGAGAAGGGAGGCAAACCCAGCCTCACTTTCTCTCTGGTGACACTTGGTAGTGGTGTGGGTGAGGCTGCAGGGGAGGGTGGAAAAGCTGGACTGGGAAAAGGAAATTCATGCCAATAACAGCAATTTCTAAGTCAAATAGCTAGGTGTCTGCCATTTTTTATTGTCCTAACACAAACCCATTAGTGTCTCTTCTTCCAGGCTCTTTAAGCCTCTCTGGCTTCTCTCCCTCCTTCTTCTAAGAGGCATTTAGCTGAGTATGTGGAGATGAATAAGACAGTGTTAGTCTTCAGGAAGCCCAAAGACTAGTGCAGGATGGCAGGTGAAGAGCGAGCAATTTAAGGGAGAGGTTGGAGTTGCTGCTGCCATAGCTTCAGGCCCCCTGATGTGAAATGGCAGATGAAGAAGCAGGGGAGGGCTTCATGGAGGAAGTGGAAGTGGTATCTGGGTGGGACTTTGAAGAGTGGGTTATCATAGGCCGGGGTCACAGGGCAAGTTGTGAAAGAAATTCTTCTAGGTTGAGCCAACAGCCTGAGCAAGGCAAATAGGGTTGTATACCGAGTGGTATTGAGAGAAATGGTGAAGAACCAGTGGAGGGTGAATGGTGGAGCAGAGCTGGAAAGAGGGGTGGGGACTCAGGTCAAGCAGAGTCATGAATGTCCTGGGAGCGCAGGTGTCTGAGGAAGGAAACTAGGACCTTTATTCCAAAGAGGAGAGGCTGGGACGGACCTCAGGCTGAAGTCATCACCGGGCCTGTGTTTGGAAAGGTGGCTTGCAGTGGTGCAGGCAGTGTGGGAGCCCCGTTTGCGCTAGAAGAGACTGAAGCAGGTTTGTTTGTTTGTTCATTCAGCGAACATTCCCCAAGCTCCATCCCTGTGCCAGGCCCTGTGCCAGGCTAGACAGTCCAAGAGACTCCCAGCTAGTGGGTCTGTTTCCGCACGTCTCTCCCAAGGACGCACCAGGACGCTCGGGGCTGCATGGGAGGCTGGCCCACACACTGTCGTCCTGCCAGCTTCCCTGCAGCCCGAGTTCCCCAACTGCACCCAGTCAGAATTGGCAATAGACACAGATAGCCCCTCTGGGAAGTTTCCAAAACACTGACAAATCCTGTCGTTGTGGCTCTTGGGGGAGGTTCTTGGCTCTGTAGTGGGTAAAAGCAGGGAAAAGGGTGCTTTTAGGGCAGTTCGCCTGCCTGGGGTCGCTGGGGGTTTCTGGCATTCTCCCCGCTCCGCTCCACTCAGAGTGACCGCCAGCACGAAAATGGCCAGTGAAAAGTCCAGTTCTTTTTCTTTATTTACTAGTTCATAGGGTCATGGGTTTCAGGTGCACGTTTCTGTGATTTGTGACCTGCAGGCTGAGCTATGTGCCCAGCACCGGAACTCAAAGCATCTTCCGTCACCATACGTTTAAAAGTCCAGTTCTTAAACCATTCTTTTCTTGCTTTTATACTGTTAAAATTAATATTGGCCTTACATACTTTCCTTGACTCCTGGGGATACCTTCAGTAAATATCCACTCTTCAAGCCATCGTACCTTAAAACGAATAACATAAAACAAGTCTACTCTGGAAATATATTATTTGTTGATAACCTGCAGGCCTCTTTCACTTATTTCACTTTCTGTGCGGTTAGTGGTGGTGATGTGGGGGAGTAGGTGGCTGCGAGTTCACAGATGTCTCTTCCCATTATCGTACAGTGTGCTGCCTTCGGTTCTGTGGCCCCGAGATGTCTTCACCGTGCTAAAATGCACTCTGCCACACACCTCCCTGCTACTAAGCCCTGACTTGTTTTAGTTAATTACAGCTCACCCGTCATGTGAAGTCATGTGAAGTCTGCACACGAGAAATCAGAGGTCAGTAGCCAGCAGCTGATACAACCTCTGCCTTTATCTCCACCCCTGTTCCCCTGTTTCCGCAGGGACCCTCACCCTCTGCACTCGCTCCCTCCCCTTCCCCCAGTGCTGTGTTTACATCACAATGGAGGCGCTTTCCAAAGTGGCATCCATCTTCCTCTCCCCTCTTCCTCCTCCTTACCCCCTCTTTTCTCTCCATTCTCCTCTCTACCCCCACCCCAGATTTCCCCTCACCCTTTGGGGTCCCACCCCTCCGAAATCCCTTTAGCCCTCCTCCTGCTCAGGTGCTATCCCCAGGCCCTGGTTCATCCCTCTCTGAGTCTTCAGGAAAGCTTCATTTTTGTTAAGGAGAGGGGATGGGGGCTAACTGACATGCTCCTCGACTCTTCCTTTTCTTTTTCACCCCCAACTTAAAAATTCACCTACTCTCTCCACGTGGCATCTTTGCCCCAACTCACAGCTTACAGACACTGCCCTCCAGGAGCCCATCCCACCCCGAGGGGTGACACACAGACGCACACAGACGCACGCAGAGAGACAGTCACTCTGTTTTCTATTACATCACCTCCCAGGGAGCCACTCAGCCAGGGGCCAAGGGTCAGGTCAGGAGGTCACTAAGGCTAATTCAATCTTCTTTTGTACTAACTCCAATTTCCTACTACATAAGGCCACCCACTCCTCCCAATTTTCCTGGACTTTCCCTGTTTTAGTACTGAAGTCTCACATCCTAGGAACTCCCACCATCCCAAGCAAATCTGGGCGGCTGGTCACTCTCCGCACAAAATGCAGCTCGGACCGCAGATGACTTAGAAAAGCTAGTGTCCAAACGTGTACCCCCGCAGGTCCAGTCATTTAGCTGTGCTCCTGCAGCATGGGTAAGGTCCTTCCCAGGCCTGCGGACCCCGGCACCGCCAGCCCTGGACCAGATGCTCAGACAGGGGTGCTTTGGAGGTGCAAGTGCTGCACCAGGAAGGCTTTTCTGGGGATGGGAGTGGGGGGACTTGTCCCAGTGGTACTCCAGGCTACCTAAGTGGCCCAGGGAGGCCCCTGGGGTGGGGGTTAGGGCAGAAAAAGTTTGTCAATACCCGTTGTGTCATGTTGAGCTAAGAAAAGGTGCTGCTCATGGAACCCACGGACCACACAACAGAATGTGAGCTTTAAAAACGTGCTTATCCATTCCTTTCACAAACGCTTATTGACCTCTGTGCCAAGCACTATGCTGGAAGTCAGGGATGCAGTGTTGAATAAAACACAGTCTTCTGGTCTGTTGGGAAACAGATAAGAACCGAGAGGACCTGCACTGCGCTGTGGTTCGTGCAGGTACAGGAGCAAGTGCAGGGTGTGCAGAAGGCACACAGGAAGGCCTCACACGGAAGCCCTTCTGCACAGAGCCCCAGCGGTCAGGCCTAGGGAGCAGCGCACACCCTGGGAGAGGGCCGGCAGGGCCCTCTCTGCATTCACAGGGCTCCCAGGGGTCAGAGGGGTGGAGACGGGCGGTGCGGGGGTGGGTATGGTGCCAGACAACAGGAAGACACATAGACGAACAAGGAATCCTGGGGAGAGCTTGGAACAAAACAAATAACAGGCCTATCAATACCTGAAGGGAATACAGAAACTTAGACTAAGGCAGCGGCAGCAGAGTTGTAGGGAAATGCCGGTTTTGAGGAATATCAGCCATAAGACAGAACTCAGTGCTTGCCCGGATGTGGGGGTGATGGCGAGGAAGGAGTTGAGGCACTACGGCCTGGTCACATTTCCTTTTTTCCTATTTACAGTTGACATACAATATTATATTAACCTCAGGTATACAACATCGTGATCAGACATTTATATAACCTATGATGTGATCACCCGATAAGCCTAATGCCCAGCTGTTGGTCAGATTTCTGGGGGTCAGATTTTTGGTTCAGCTGCACTTGCTAAGCCTCAGAACCAGGAGCAGGGACATGCTGGGGGAGGCCAGGGCAGGGCAGGGAAGGGAAACTCGTGTGCTCTGTTTTGGACATGTCGAGTGTGAGATGAGGTGGCCCATCCAAGGGCAGATGGCCAGCAGGCAGGTAGCTGTCCAGGTCAGGAGCTCAGGAGAGAGTTTGAGCTGCAGACACAGATCCAAAAATCGTCACCATGTGGATGCAGCTGAAACTAAGGGAAAGGACAGGCCACCCAGGAGCAGAGGAGAAGCTCAGGATGGAACTTGGAAGAGAACGAACATTTCCGGGTGAAAGGTCAAAGTGATGGAGAAGGAGAGGCCAAGGGAAGATTGTCTCAGAAAGGATGGAGTTGAAAAAAAATGCAGAGCCACTAAGAGGTGAAGTTTGAAAACAACCCTGGGCAGCAGTTCCAGTGGGTTAGTAGGGACAGCAGTCAGGCCTTTGTGGGCCGAGGCCAGGTGAGGAATGAGCAGGTGGCAACAGTGAGTGTAGCTGCTGTCTCAAGAAGCCTGCCCACAAACAGGAGGGAAGAGGGCTGTTCCTGGGGGGATGGAGTATAGGAGTTGGTGTGCTGCTTTCGAGCTGGCAGACTTGTGCACGTGTGAGTGCTCATAGGAGAGAATAAGAGACGCCCAGACCTTGGAACAGAAGGAAGAGAGCATGGTTCTTGGAGCAAGATCCCCGGGAAGGTCGGAGCTGACGGAGTCATAGCATGGCTGGCAGGACGAGCGGTGCAAGGACGTGCGGCTGTGAGAGGCACAGGGGAAGGAGCGCTTCCGCTGCCTTAAGGAGCTGAGCATCTCCTGCAGCACTTCCAGTTATCCGTGTGGGGATGAAGTCACCTGCAGGCAGGCAAGTGCACAGGTGGGCATGGCCTTACAGAGTGGCGAAGGTAATGGATTTGCCTTGAGAAATACAAAGGCGGCGGTGAGAGCCCAGGCTTGCTGGGACACTGGTTCTCTGGTATGCCCAGCAGACGCTGGGCTCAAAAGAAGTTTACTGTCTAGATGAGAAAAGCAATGCAGAGTCTTCTGAGCAGCAGAAACCAGGAGCAAAGGATCTGGAAGAGGGAGAGGGGTGGTTCGGATGGGAGGAGATGGCGTGACAACAGCGTGGAGAAGGGAAGGGTCTCGGTGGGCCCCTGAGAGCATGCAGGGGTGCTGGCAAGGAGGTCACGCTAGGTGCCAGACACCACCCTGAGTGTCAGCGACCCTGTGTCCTGGACCCGTTGGGAAGCATGCCTAGTTGGCGTAGCTTGCAATGGCGGCAGGTGAGGTGAGAAGAGAGGCTGGGGTGGGATTGCACAGGGCCTGGAATGCAAGCCGGGTTTGTCGCTTCCTGAGACGGCGGTCCATGTCCGTAGGAGCAGGCTCTGCCCTGCTCACTGTTCTGCGTGTGGGCCCTGACAGTGACCTCAGGCAGTAAACGCTCACTAAACACTCGGGAACGGGGAACAGAGGCACGCATGCTCCAGCAGCTCACCCTACAGTGACAGGTCTCTCTACTTATCCATACAACTACTGACACATGTCTTGGGAGGTGACACGCAGCTGTGCCTGCCCTGCCAGGAACATCAGTCCTGCTTTCGCCTTGCTACCCCCATGACTGCACTGGGAGGGCAGTGGATGACCTCTGGCCAATGAGCCAGATGTCCTGGGTGCTAGAACCAACTCTTCTAGCTGTGACCCTGGAGCTCTGTCACCACACCTTTCCAGGGTTGTGGGTGGGACAGAGGACATAAGGACCCAATGTGAAGGTACGTGAAGTACAAGGTGCCATAGCACCTTATGTATCCCTGTAGGCAGAGCACCTGGTAAGTGGTCCGTTTAGCTGGAAGCAACCTAGTTCCTAGTTGCTTCCCATTCCTTGTCCCTTGTAGTCAACTGAATGCTAAGCGGCTAAGGGAAGGGGGCAGGGGACCAATCGACAACTTACCTCCTTCCTTGACACCCTCATTCTGGCCTGGACCTCATGGGAAAAGACATGCTGATAGGTAAGGTGACCACATGTCCCAGTTTAAGTTGGCTATCCTGGTGTAATTAATACCAGTGCTCCTCATTCATTCTTAAAAGTGTCCAAATTGTGTTGTCTCCCAACTGATACTCTGTGCTCTGTTTGGAGAGTCCGCGTTCCTGGGAACGCTGTTGTTTGCAAACCAGTGGCTTTGGGTGAGCAAACAGAGAACCTGGAGTGGCTGGCGGCTTGGCCGGATCTCATCTTATGCAGCATGTATGTCTCCCTGGCCATGGTTACCCCCGTCACTTTGTTATTCTGCCAGCAGGACGTGGGGACAGAGCCCCATAGCCAGCCCAGTGGCAGCAGGGAAGGTATCAAAGGGCGTTCTCGCACCCTCGGCTCTCTGCCACCTGGCTGTGACGTCATGGGTTACGACAAGCAGGCTTCCAGGTGTCCTGAAAGGAGTCGGTGTGCAGGGGGATTAGGACCAGACTCCCTTGCCCTGCTTTTGCATTTTGAGAGGACAGCTCCATACCTTTTACACCTGATCCCAACTTAAATATCTAGAGTTGCCTGACACTCCAGAAGTGCCCTCCACCCTTAGTCCACATTGTCATTTTCACAAGCCCTGAGTGGCTATCTTGGAAGATGGGAGAGAGAGTGAGGAAGGAAGGGAGGGAGATAGGGAGGGAGGGAAGAAATCTTCTCTTCCTGAGGGAGGGTAAGGTTTTCCCCAGGGCCTTGGGTGGATGGGGAAGTTGAAGGGGTGGGGGTGGTGGCATGCAAGGTTAGGTATTATTCAAGTGAATTCTATTTAAAGTGTTCATCAAAGTCACAAGGCCTTACCCAACATTTCCTCAGAATATATGACAAGGTTTACCTCTCAAGGAGCTTATAATAATTTGGGTCAGACTATGATCGATACAATGATAACTAACAGACAAGGAAAATACCGAAAACAGTGATTTCCAAGCTTTATCCTGCATCAGAATCCTCTGGAGGGCCATGAAAACCCCGACTCTTGGGCCCCAGGAGTCTGGGTTGGGTGGGCCTGAGCATGTGCGTGTCTAACAAAGTCCCTGGGGATGCTGTTGCAGCTGGCCTTGGGGTCATACTTTGAGAACTGTTGCCTACGAGGATCTACAAGGATCTACGAGGATCCTACAAGGATCTACGAGGATCCTACAAGGATCTAAACACCTACTCACAGCCTTCACTGTGCCTTGAATTCACATGGGAAGCTCCATAGAGGAGGCAGCATTTGAGGTGGGTCCGGGCAGCTGACTAGGGCTCAGGGTACCAACTGGAGATAGCTAACAACTATTGAGCGTTTGTGATGTGCCGCGTGCCAAGTGCCCTTGTCAACCAGCATTATTCATTTAATCCTCATAGAAATCAGATGAAGTAGATATGCTTATTGTCCACAGAGACACCGAGGAATTAGGGGACTCATTTTGCCATACCAGCTCCAAACAGCATTGACGGGACACAGCACAGGAGGTGTTGCTGAGGGCCCTTTAAGACCCCCCAGCTAGAGGTCCCTGCTCCTTCCCAGATCTCGCTTCTGCCCCAGATCTCCAGCTGCTGTCATGTGCCTAGCCCAGACCTCAGGGAATGGGTGGGTATCTGTGGCCTTGGATTTGATTTCCCAAAAGGGCATGGGACTGGCATTGATTCCTTCACACAGTGGAGAAAGGGAGGTGCTTGTATACCTTTCCCTGAGAAGCAGCCAAGGTCAGGGAGGTCCTTCCTGGCAGAGAGCAGACCGCATGGAGAAGCACCGAGAGGCAATTTGGAGAACCAGGAGCCATTGAGCATCCCTGGAGCATGAAGCACAGGGAGGGGCAGGAGCGAAGCTGGTGGGACCTTCAGTCCCAGAATTTCCATGCGGCTCTCCAGAGCCTCTTCATGCAATTCTGGTTATGTCAGAGGGAAACCCCTGCCAGTTAAAGTATCACAGAGGTCACGGGGACAATATTGAGGGACTGCGAGGGCAGCCGTTGGCCAGGTCTGCAGGATTCCTGGGCTTTGCAGTAATTATCTCACTGGCTGCTTTGCTAAACATGAGGCTTCTAGTTCCCCGACAGGACTGTGCCCTGGAGGAGGAAGCAGTGAGGGTAAGAAATCCGGGCAGAGGTGACACAGAAGTCAAAATTCCCTAGCCAGACACATCGGAGAGGATTAACTCAGGACCTGCATAGACTTGTCAGGGAGAGTCATGGGTTCTCATGTTGTGCACATGGATTCCATCAGACAGGCTGTGACTTTCAGCGCAAAACACACTCAGGTACACACGGACAACACCAAAAGCCACATCCCCTACGGGACCCGGCTAAACTCTTGAAGTCATTCTAGGTCATTTCCAGAATCTGGAGTCAGGAGTCTGAGCTTCGCCCTCTGCCAGGGCTTCTCCAGCTCCAATGCCTCTCCCAGCACTGTCGGCTGGTGGCCACTGGTGCCGATCGATGCTGACAGGAATCCCCAATTTAGAGTGTGGAAGAAGGAGACTTGGTTCATCAGAAATAGCTCAATTGTGACACAGCAAGGCTGTGAAAGCAGCATAGCTTTTAGGTGGACTTTGGGCCAGGTGGCCCTAGGGCAAGGCCCCTGGACAGCTCTGCTGTGCTCTACACCACACCACTTTTCACTGCTCCAGTCTGGGGAAGCTTCTTTGGTGGAGAAGTGCAGCCTTCACTGTGGGAAGCAAAGGAAAAGTGCCCTGGGGAGCCAGAGGGGAGCTGGCTTACATAGACAGAAGTCTCTGCCCCTGGTTTCTGATCGGTCCTTCCTCAAGCAAATGAGGACCCCCCAAATCCTCACAGTTTGATTTGTCCAAAAGGCACTATCCTGATTGGTCAGAATGGAGCTACTCTGATTGGTCAGAGAAGATGCAGATGGGGGAAATATAGCTGGGCAGCTCCAATTGGATGGAGGAAAGCTCTAGTCCCATTGGTTGAAACACAATTCCAGGAACTCCTTTATAAGGGCTGGCTCAGATGGCAGAAACACAGTGTAGGCAGGCACTTCAGTGCAGAGGCAGGTAGTTCTGTGCAGACTTCTCCCCAAAGTACAGTTTGCAAATAGAAGTGGCTGCTAGGCTCAGGGATGGGGGGGGGTGTTGTTTTGTTTTTTATTTGAGCCCAGTCAACCACCAGGAGCCCTTCTTAGTAGGTATCTTCTTCCTCGGGCTCCACAGTTCCAAAAACTACCAGGAGACTACCACAATACACACACTCACACATACTGGACATACTCGGGGGATACAAAAGCCAGCCAGTGGCGGGAATGAGGGACAGGCGAGGAGCAAAGGGGGGCTCTTTAAGACAAGCACTCTCCTGTACTTCACCTACTCACCATCCTTCCACACCTGCCCACCGTGTGGACTAGTCAGCACCTTCTACTGTGAGACCTCCCTGTACTATTCCAGAAGCAGAGCTCTCCCAGGGATAGAGGGCTTTCTACTCCACCTGCTTCTTTCCACTCTGTCTTGTTGCCTCTGTCCCTTGTCACACTTTCACACCAACCAAACATATGAGCTCCAAGTCCCGCTGGAGAAAAATACCACTTACCTCCTGGCCTCAACCCTGTCAAGGCTGGTGATAACAATGCAGTCACAGTTGCTGGGATGTGGAGTGGGGACTCAATCACATCTTTAGTCTAGCTACCTCAGTCTGAGTAACTTTAAAGTTGAACCTCCCAGCTTAGAGTAACATCATCACTGTAGCCCTTCTTTATCTTGTGTTGAAGGAGACAGAAGTGGGGAGAAGGCTGTCCAGGGAACCGGGAGACCAGGCTTCTGCCCCAGCTCTGTTCCCACCTTGTGTGGGCCTTGGACAAGTCCGCTCTTTGGGCCTCAGTGGTCTCTTATCATGGAGCATTGAAGCAACACTGCCTCCGACTTTAAAAGCCTGTCTCCTTTCTCTGGCCCACCTGTGATCTGGTGTCACCTTGTTTCTCATCCCACTGATTGTCCCGGGGCTGCTGCCCTCTTAGGGTGGGCCTCATGCACAGCTGGGGTGATTAGGTGAGTGTCACTGTGATGCCATCAAAGGGGCCTGAGACCCCTTTTACTGTTTGGGTGGCGCACTGTTAGTGAGAGGCTCACTGTTCCTGGGGCCAAATGGAATGGGAGGTAACACACCCGTTGTGTTTTCTTCTGACCGAGGAACTCATTCTGTCCAGTGAAAAGGACAGTAATATGAAGCTGGGGACAGATGAAGGAAAGTCAGAATTTTGGACAGATGGAGCCACAAAATCATTCCACAGAGTCAGAGAGACCCTGAAGGAACTTGAGACACCTCCTATGCAATGTGAGATAATGGATTGATGATTTTCCAAAGGCTAACTAGATACCAACTTTGGTACTTGAACCAGGGAGGACATGTCGCTGTGTGCCGCTCCCCTCCCCCTTCCCCAAGCCCGTGGCCCATGTTGCTTCTCTACTGACCCTGAAACTGACCTCAGAATACTGTAGGTAGTCACCAAGATGGTAAGCAGGTAAAAACCTTTTGGTCTGACTGTCAGTTACTCAGACACAGACCTGGTGTCTTCACATCCGCCCTCCCAGGATGTACCACTCAGTTCGTACTCTAGGGTAGTGAGGGTTTGACAAGCAGGGGGCCATCTGTCCCCTGCTTTCTGGCCTCCAAAGCCCTAACTGGTCCTGGGCTTCTCACTCTGACCAGCTGAGATGGGAAGGAGTCCAGCCAGACCCTCAGCCCTGCTCTGGACATCGCGTGCACACACGCACGCGCTCGCATGCGCACATGCACACACACCTTGAAGACCATTCTTTAGAAGCTAAAGCTGGAGAAGTGGGCCCTTGTGCCCTGTGGCACCCTAGTCATGGGCACGGATGAGGCTCACCTGCTGTCTCACTCAGGAGCAGCAGCTGCACTAACAACTGCAGGGGTGAAATTTGCATGAGCTTCGCATGTAACTGTGGCTTAAATTTGGAAAGGAGAAGGGCAGGTCTGGATTGGTGGGCAATCATGTTCCTAAGGAGAACTGTCAATCAGCCCTGTTAAGACACAAACTGCCCACTGGGGACAAGGAAGTCTCAGCCGCTGCTGACCCCTGAGAACTGCACACAAAAGGCTGCCAGGAAGAATGGCTTTTGACTCCTCCCAGCAGTGGGAAGCAGAATTGCTTCCGATTGTTCTCCCCTGATGGGATGACTCAGCCTGCCAGTGATTTCCCTTTCACTTTCTGCCTTTCCAAGGAACCCAAGTGCACTTAATTGAGAGCTGCGTGGGCCCCTGCTTCCAGCCCACCTGCAACCTGCTCCCCCCAACCCCCCTCAGCCTCTCCTAGCTGCCCACGCTCCCTACCTCCTTCCTCCTCCATCCTCACCTCTTTTTCATTCATCCATTCACTCAGAAAATGTGTATTGAGCTTTGCACTTAGAGCCCTCCAGGCATCAGCAAAGCAGGCTTTGGGAGGGTTGCAGACTGGGCTGAGATGATTAACCAGCTCCCAGGCTCACCCCCACCCCAGCCCTGGCCCCAGATCCCATCCTCATCCAGAGTAGCAAATGGCAGAGAGGTCAAGGATGGTAATAAAAACACTGGAATTCCAGATAAGGCAAGCTGAGTCAGGCAGTGTACTGGGGCAGGGGGCAGAGGGTCAGGAAGATAGTCATCTCCAAAGGGGAGTCCAGTGACCCTGGGCACCATGCTCCATTGAGCCCCATCCAGGGCCCCCCACCCCGAGCCCAGGCAGGCACATGCCACTGGACTGGTCTCACACTCTGCTGGCCCCACCTCTGCCCTCCTGCAGGTAGAGAGGCAGGTCTGGCCCAGCCCTGCTCTGCACAGGGAGATGGGAACGATGAAGAGGGTGAGGGGGTGGTAATCCTTTCTTAAAGACCTGTTTCTTTAATTTCAAGACATCAGATCTAGTTCTAGTGTCTTTCCACACTGCTTATAATTTCACAAGCACTTTGGTGTGAATTTATCCAACGTATACCGTTATTACTGTGGTCAAGCATTTTCATTTATATATACTTCATCTAATCATGTGACTACCTCCTCTCTGAGGTCAGCATCAGGCATGCTTATCTAACACATAAGGAAATAGAGATTTGGGAAGGCTAAACCTTATGGCAGGTGACAAACAGACCCACCAATCGGTGAACCTTTCTCAAAGACCTAATGCCATCATGCAGGTGGCACATGCATCACGTAGGGGCCCATGAATGGTGCCCGATGGCTCCCTCTCGTGGACCCATAGCTCTACGGGCACAGGCCTTGCCCTCAGGGGGCCTGCCTGAGGGGCCAACAAGTCACCGCAGGCAGGGCCAGAAACTGAACCTCTTGCTGCAAGTTCCAGAGCTGGAGCAGGGAGAACCGGAAGTAGAGCTGAGCTCCCCTTGTTCCATCATAGGACTGTCCCCAAACAGCAGCAGGTCTGAGCACTTTGGGGCAATCAGCACCATGTGGACAGAGAAGTAGAAGGGAAGATTATAGGGGCAGTAGCAGAAATGGGGTGACCTGGGCAGCACCTTCTGTCAGGGTGTCTGGTGGGGGGAGGGGCAGCATCTTAGCAGGGCTGCTCTAACAAAATACCACGGATGGGGCTCAACATCACACTTTTACTTCGCACCATTCTGGAGGCTGGAAGTCCAGAATCAAGGCCCTGGTGGGTTCTGTCCCTGGTGAAACCTTCCTCCCTGGCTTGTAGGTAGCACCGTCTTACTGTGTCCCCACATGGTGGGAGGAGAGGCAGAGGGAGAGAGACTGGGCGAACACCCCGCCTCCTGATACCACCCACTGGGGGCAGGGCTTCAACACAGGAATTGTAGAGGGGCAGAGGCATTGGGTCCATAATTGGCAGACAACAGAGTGAGAACCTTTACCTTACTCTGTCTGAAAGGAAACATTAAAAACCACTCGTGTGCTGGAGGCAGAGAGACCTAGCTATAGTCCTCAGTTCAGCTGGTGCTGCTTTTTAAAACGCTTTGTATTTGGGGGTACCTGTCTAGTCTCTCCACCATCCCCTTGAAAACAGAGACTCCGCCTCATTTTTTTTGTTTTGGTTTTTGGGGTGTTTTGTTTGTTCCGTCTTGACCAAAACTTTTGATCAGGACTGGGATTCGAAAGACATACAGGAAGGTAAATTTCCTTCTCCCCAGGTGGCCACTGACTCAAATAGTCTAAGCGCTGGCAGTCTGGTTTGAAACCAGATTCTGCAGACCTCACTTCCAATCGTGCGTGTGGGACCCACTCTGATCACATCTCCCCGGGCCCCAGCTGCCCTCCGCAAACTCAGCCAGGGTTCCCGGGGCCCTGGTTTTATTAAAACACGCACTGAGAACCTCCTGTGTCCCTAACACTGCGCTCAACTCTATGAGACACAACGAAGCTCTTGTCTCATTGCCACCTTCCAGGAGGTTGAAAGATGGGGAAGAGTTGTCACCCCAAATGCAAGAGCTGTCCCCAAGCCTAGCACCCCAAGTGCCAAGTGAGCTGTGCATCACAGCGGCTGCTTCCAGTGGAGGGACTCAGAGGTGGGGAGACCCAAGCCAGGCCAGGAAGAGGCAGGATTCTTCCTCTGAAAGGAAGCCAAGGGCTCACTGCTAGGTTCAAGTTCCTTGTGAGAGGCTCACCCCTCTTCTTGTAGGCACCCTACTTGGTATTTGGCACATGGTCTAAATGTGAATGAATAATGGTGAGTGTGTGTTCTCTGGGTTCCACAGATAGACCTGAACCAAGAAAACAAAGGCGTGGCTCCCAGGCTAAGGTTGGAAGTAGTCCTGGACTGGGAGGCCCCCAGAGGGAAGGAGACAGCTGCAGGCAGAGCTCTGGTCCCAGCCCAGCAGCCACGAACGCAGCTGGAGGCAGTTGAGCTCCCCCATCCCCCTCCACTGGGCCCAGGCAGAGCCTGGTGCAGCTTCTTCCTCAGCCTTCTCAGGCACCAACCCCCAGGGGGGTCATCTCTTACACAGCTGCGCGCTCACAGGATGGGACCCCATCTGTGTCAGGCAGCCTTACACGCACACTCCCCCATACCTCCTTGCACAATCAGCAGGGAGCTGCTCGCCCTGGTCTGGAAAAGAGAAGTCAGTTAGCCCCGTCTTGTTGGCAGACTGGAAAGGATACTGGTTTCGAGTCCAGAACTTCTGATGTGACTGAGTAAGCCCCTTCCCTGCCTGGGGCCTCTGGGCAGTCCCTGCACAGGGAAAGAGCTGGAGGAAAGGGTCTCCAAGGTCCCGCACAGCTTCAGCATTATGGAATTTGGACCATGGAAAGTGCTGCCCTCGGTGTCCAGGCTGCCTCAGAGCAGGAAGGCCCTTTGTCACCTGCAGAAGGACACTGTCTCTGGCCAAGACTCCTTCACCCCACCCTGGATTAATGTAGGGAAGTGGGATTCGGGGCTCTGGTTCCGCTCTTGCTGCCCTCCTTCAATGTATTGGCCAATATGGGTCTCAGATGT
Organism: Anoura caudifer; assembly: GCA_004027475.1. Lineage (NCBI taxonomy): Eukaryota > Metazoa > Chordata > Mammalia > Chiroptera > Phyllostomidae > Anoura > Anoura caudifer. The sequence goes on along the minus strand of PVKU01003025.1, from coordinate 128,420 downwards.
CACCTCTTCTTGAGTTTCAATTTAAGGGGGAGAGGCTTTAAAATAAGGTGTCTTCCAAGACTCAAAGAAAATAAATCTTACAAAAATTTCCACACGTGTGGAGAAGTAATCATATACAAAAACATTTTAGCAACAAAATGGAAACACCGGAGTAGAGAATGGCCAACGAAGCATGGCGGAACGACCACACAGCAGGTGAAGGGGCGAAACGTGAGTGGGTCCCCACATGCAGATGCTCAGTCAGACAATCGGGCACGCGGAAGGATACATACAATGTGATGCCATTTATAAGAAATGAAAAGCACAGCAACACATAGAGTATTCTCGTATATTAAAATATGTTTAGTATCAAAGATGTACCCAGAAAATTCATGACAGGGAGAGATGCTGCCTCCCCTGACCCCTAGCCAGGGAGAGAGCAATGGGGAGAGGGGAAGAAGGGGAGTGGGGACTTCAACTTACATATATTACATTTTAACAGTTGTCAATTCTGCATGAGCTACTCAGGTTATTTATATAAGATTTTGGTATTTTAATAATCAATTAAAATTAAATAAAAGAAGAAAGCTTTAACAGCATCATGTCAGGGCCAAGGGTAAGCACTGGTAAGGTGCCCACCCAAAGTCCACCCATCGAAGTCCAGGTGGCGGCCCCTCTGACCTCCTGACCCCTCCTTTCATTTTATGACCCCTTTGAAGTGGGTCTGAAGCCTGCCCCAGGCCTGAGAAGGGAGCTGTGGGGCCCTGCAGGCTATGTTCAGGAGGAACAAGCTGCACTGAGGTGACACCATTTCCTTAGTTTTACTCCCTCTGCTTGTCCCGCTTCCCCAGTCCCTGAAGGGAAGCCAGGAGTCTTTAGTTAAGACGATAATCTAAAACCAAGTTACTCGTTCCTTCTCAGAGCCCCAAGCTCACACTTGATCCCCCACAACAGGATATATTAAGCTTTTTAACCTGGGTCTATCAAGGGGTGTTCCAGACCAAGTAACCCTAAGAAGTTGCAGCCAAATCTTGGAGGGGAGACACTTTTGTGAGGAGAGGTCAATAGCTCTCACTCACTTCTCAGGAGGTCTCAAAGAACTGAACTGAACCTAGCCCCTCATGTGGTGTTGGAAACAGCCCAGGGAGGGCTATACCTGGCACCCTGCTGATCCCTGGGGGGGGGGGGGGGGCGGGGGGCGGGGTGGTACCTGCATGTCCTGGGGAAGCTGCAGTCCTCAGACCACCCAGGCAGTGCTGGTGGCCAGCCGGGTTGATCTGGGAATGCAGGGAATAAGCCGTCTATTGTGTAATTGAATATCCCAGCAAACTTGCCTGGAGAATAATGAGAAATAATAATAATAACCAGCACTGGTGATTTTTTTCCAAATACTTGCTAAGCTGTCACTTCTTTTGTGTTCATACTGTGAACTCTGCAAAAAAAAAAAATGACACCAACTAAGAAGGACTCCTGGTGGCTAGCTGGGATCAAATTTTTAAAAACAGTGTGTAGCTCCCATTTCTGCACAGGGGCCTCACAGCAAACTGCACTTCAGGAGAAGCCTCTGTTTATATCACCTGCCTCTGAGCAGCTAATCTGCCTGCCTGCACTATGTGCCAGTCCTTATAAAGGAGTTCCTGGAATCCAATTTCAGCCAGTAGGACTGAGGCTTTTCCCATCCAATTGGAGCTGCACAGCTCTGACCAATCAGAGCAGCTCTGTGCTGACCAATGAGGGACCAGGGGTGGGGCTTCTGTCTATATAAGCCAACTCCCCTCTGACTCCAAAAGTTCAACATTTCCAAAGTTGAAGAGTGTGGATTTCTGACTCCCACTGAAACTGAAGAATGTGCAGAGGGTCCAGTGGCACAGAGCTGCCCAGCCGAGGAGGGCCCTGGCCCCAGGGCGCATTATATCGTACCCTGGAACTGTTCCACAGCAGCCATGTTTTATATAGCGGTGCTGTATCACTGTTAAGCTACTTAGAGCTGCATGCAGTGCAGTTTCCTTCACCACGACCCAAGTTGCAGATTCCTGTTGGTGTTCAGTTGGCACCAATGACCATCAGTTGACAATACAGAAGTCCTGTGGCAGGGCAGGCATGGTTGCCTCCACTTTACAAGTGAGGAAACTGAGGCACAGAGTACTCAAGTCACTTGCTCAAAGTCACACTCACTCAATGGCACAACTGAGATCGTAAAACTTTCTGTTCCTCTAAAACCAACCTTATCACTCCTGACAGTTTCATTCAGATAATTCTTTGTCATAGGGACTGTCCTTGCCACAGGGGCCCCAGTCACCCCAGTCATGTCTACTAGACCCCAGTCTTGACAGTCAGTGTCTTGTCTCCAAATCTGCCAAGTCACCCAATCAAGAACCACTGCTCTGGAACACCCAGCATGACCTCAGGCCTTGCCACCGCCGGCCTCCCCAGGGGACCATTCTATCAAAAACGGTCATCAGGCCACCTCTTCCTGAATGCCGTCTTCTCAGAGACCTTCCCTGGGCACTGCCAGTGAAGTGGTAAATACACAGTCACACACACACGCACACTGTTCCTATCTCTTTGGCTTTTGTTTCTTATTCTATGCACTTACTGGTCTCCTCCCTTCCTCCCTCCCCTGCACTGCGCATACTTGGTCCTCAGCAGATGCTAAATAAATACCTACTGAATAAAGGATGTAATGAACCCCCCCCCCCCCGCCCACAGCCCCATCATCTAGGCTCAGCCTGCAGATGACATTGCACAGCAGCCACTGGGACACACCCTGCTGGGTGGGCCTGGGAGTGGGTGGCACAGCTTGCCCTGGGTGCTAGAGGAGGCTGCACAAGGGAGCTGGCATGGCCTCCCTGAGCTCAGTGGGTCCCTGTGGGTGTGCCTTGGACAGAGCCACCTCCTCGGTGGGAGGGGGCCAGGCAGAGCAGAGATGCCTTCGGTGTGGCTGTGGTTGCCCCTCCCACCAGGACTGCTCCCTGGGAGGGTGTGGGGAGGAGAGATGGGGAGGGTGAAGGAGGGAGAGAAAATTGGGAAAAGGAAGGGAAATATGGGGGACTGAGGAGTAAAGTGGCTGGAGGCTGAGCATCCTGGTCTTGTGGTGACCTCGCCAGGCCTGGGGACGAGGGGAGGACAGATATGGACCCTCACCCTCCCCGGCCAGAGGTTTGGACTGATATGGGCAGAGCCAGAGCTGCCCTTCCCTGCGGTTTGGGTTGGGAGGGTGTGTAGTGCTACTTCTCACCTTTCTGAGTCCAGACAGGCCCCTCTTCACCTCTGTGCCTCCACCTCCACATTCCAGAAAGGGACGATCAGAGGCATGTGTCCCACTGGCGTCAGCCCTCGTCTCCCCTGGGAAGGAGGGTGCGGAGTGGAGTGGGGGAAGGTGGCTGTGGTGGGGCAGAAGCAGCTCGAAGCTGAGGTGTCCCAGGATCCAGGTCATTGCCTGCCCTGGTGTAGCAGCCGCAGTCGTTTGGGGGAGGGGGGGACGGGGCTGGCACTGGGTCTGGGCGGAGGTCCCCTGAGTTCTCCAGGGCCAGAGTCTGAGAAGTATAGCCAAGGGCAGGAGATTCCTTTTCCACCAGCTGTTCTCTTTTCCTCTCTTCTCTTAGGACCCGAAGTCTAATTCTTGATGAATTCCTTCTTTGAAATCAGTAGGAGGTCATGCAGAACAGGGTTACACCAACATAGTGTGAGGTTCTATGGTTCCTTCCCTTTTTCCTCCCCAGTCCTTCCCTCTTCTTTCCCCTTCTTGAATCTCCAAGATCTGTGTGATGGCTTATTTGCACCCTGAGTACATACTTCGGGCCAATGGGATTGGTTTCCCAGTAATAAAAATGTGCCCCTTCCCCCATCCTTCCTGAGCACAGAGATGCAATCCTATGGGGCTGGGTGGGTGGGAAAACTGGGGCTGGGAACTAGGCTGGACCACAGCCAAGTCTTCTGTGATGTTCTCTCCAAGTTGAAAACAGAACAAGTCCAGACATTGAGAGGTAATTAGTTTAGCTCCAAGTGGTTCTGGGGATAATCTCAAACTTCAAAGCTCCTCTGTGTCAGGACCCGGGGAGTGCAAGGAGGGTGGGGGTCAGGGGATAAGAATGCGGTCAGAGGACCAGAGGCCACCACCCTTTACCAACCCCTCTCATTTGCTCCCCTCCCATCCTTAGTCCCCCGGGTCTTTTCCTCTCAGTCCCCCGGGGCCTAGAACAGTGCTTTCGCTTCACAAGTCATCCAGCTCGGTTAGCAAAGGGGCTCACCTGTACTTACAACCTCGTCATCCACCCAGAAGGGAAACGAAGCCGTGACCAGAGGTGAGGACCCTCATTGCTCCTCCAGGCTTTCTCCCTCCCTACCTAGGAGGCTCCCTACGCCATCCAGGACTGACCCCTAACGTCTCTGAGCCTCCCCTACAGCCATCAGCAGTGTGCAGAAGCGTGGATTCATGGAACCTGGGCCCGGTTCCACCACGGTCACCAGTCAGTGGAACAACAAGGGACAGCTCACCTAACTGCTGAGTCTCTGCCTCATTCTCCTCCTTTTTGTTCTAGGAACTACAGATGCAAAGTCTTCACTCTCATGGACCTTGCTTGTCCGTGGAGACATTCACAACACAAATTTAAACATAAGATTGTTACAGGTTAAAGCAAGTGTTACGAAAGAAAGAGATTGGGATGATGGAGAGTAGCGAGGGAGAAGCACTTCTCCCAGGGTGACCGGAGAAAGCTGCCTGGCAGAGGCGACATCTGAGAGAGAGTTGTGTGTGAAAAGTGGAGGGAAGAGGCTTGTCAGCGGAGGCAACAGCAGGTGGAGAGCCCCTTGGTGGGAAAAGGCTTGATGCATTCAACCAACAGGAAAGCCGAGTGGCTGTGGCTGTAGTTATGAGCAAGGAAAGAGCAGGGCAAGATATGGTTGGAGCAGCAGGTAAAACCGGGTCCTGCTCAGGGCCTGCAGGACTTGGTAAGTAGTCTGCTCTGCTGTAAGAACAATGGGAAGCCTTGAAGGGTTTCCTTCAGGTGTGTCATGGTTGTGCCACTTCAGATGTGGAAGACAGCAGAGTGGGGGAAGACCAGTTTGGAGGCTGTCTCACCGTGCAGGTGAGAGGATACTGCAGTGGATCAGGAAATCACGAACGGATCCACGGAGAGTGGCTGCCTGATGCTAGCGGTAACCCAGCTGCAGTCTGCACATCTCATGGGCAACACCCTCGCCGTGTCCTCCTGATGATCACACAGCTGTATAGCGCCTGTTAAGTGCTGAGCATTGCCCTTGACCTCTGTTAGTGTACTTTACCCTCAGACTGGCCCTCTGAAATAGCTATGCCTTTATTTGGTAAGCAAAGGAACCTTAGAGAAGTTGATTTTCCAATCCAGATCCGCCTTATCTCCCCAACACTGGGCATGCAGATGCTCACAATGTACATACAATTGGATGGGCAAAAAGCAAGTCACCAATTGCCCAAGGGGGATAATGTGCAGAGCGCAGGAGAGACTTCTGGCCAAAAATAGCTCTCCTGCATATGGACCCCAGAAGAATTCATTGCCTCAAGGACCTGAAGTCCTCAGCTAAGCAAGAGATGGATGACCAGGGGGATGAAAAACATATTTTCCATTGTCACCTGTGAAGTGAGCAGAGGAACTCCATAATCCTGGGTACCACTCTCAGAGAATGGGATGCAGGAAAGTTGCAGTTGTAAGAGCGAGAGCACATTCTGGAAAGTGTGGCAGTGGGGCACTGAAGATAACACAGGAGTGATGAATGCTGGAGGGAGCACTGGTAATAATATAATACGGATGCCAGTGGAAGTGCCCACCGTTCAGGGAATGCCCAATACACGCCCATCAGCTCGTGGCGGTACCACCCGCTCCTCACCACAGTCCTCAGGGCAGGTGTGGCGGTGCCACCTTGATCCTAAGAGACCATCAACCTAACAAAAGCTTTTCATAGGAGAACATACATTACACTCACAAAATGCTGTTTGGTTGTGTTGTGCTTTTACTAATGAAATACAGAGCTTATTTATTCATAATATAACCGCTTTATCCTTCAGGATAACAATGTGCGGCTGAATCCCAGCCTTCCCGTTCAGAGCTGAGGGGTCTTCCAGCTCCGTCCCCCGTGCTCGGGCCACTCTCCATAACCCTGCCTGGGACTTCTTTGCCCCTTCAGGATCGACAGCGTCACTTAGTGCAGAATAAAGAGCACAGGGTTCCTTCTGACTTCCTATTTTATTAAACGTGTAGTTTTGTCTTTCTTAATTGGATTGGCTATCTCTTGACTGGCTAAGAAACACTCCCGCACAATGCACATCGGCCTCCCAGCCTTGCTTCGCTGACAGGTTTGCCCAGCCGGCAAGCGCATCGGCACTGACGCCGAAGTATCTTCCTCCGTCCGGTGAGGGGCCACGTTGTTGTTACTGTTCTCGACATTTATCATAAGATACATGGGAATGCACACCTGGGAATCCAGACCGTCCATCATGTACTTCTCAACATCCAAGGGTGTGGTTATCTCCCTCCTCTTTCTCTCTTGGACCCTCCCCGACCAGGCCTTTGTTCCGCCCCTCCACTGAAACTGCTCTTGCGGAGGCCACTCATGACCTCCCCGTGGCCAAACCCACTGGCCCGTCTCAGTCGCCATCTTACGTCAGCAGTGCCAACAGCATCCTAGGTGACGGTGGCCTCTCCGCCTGGCTGCCTGCTACAGCCGGGAACTGCTCAGTATCTCGCCCTCACACTCCTCGCCTTCCTGCCGCCACAAACCAGCCTCGGACCTCTCTCGTCTTGCTGCCTCGCGTCTCTGTAACCTCCTCCAGTCTCACAGTGGGCTGCCCTCCACAAACAAATTCCACACAGAAATCTGCAGCCCCCTCGGTGCCCACCCACCCCACTGCCCACTCCTCTCGGCTGTCACCGCACTCCTCGTTCATCCACCCCTGCTGCATCCCGAACGGGCTCCTTTTGTGGTCTTTGCATCCCAGTGAATGGCTCTGGCTACTTGGATAAAAGCAGAGGAGTCATCCTGGACTCCTCTCTTTCTCTTGCTCCCTGCATCCAATCCTCTGGCAAATCCTATCAGATGAACCTTAAAATTAAATCTAAAATTTATTCCAAAGCCACCACCCTGGCCCCGCCTTGGTAGTCACTCACCTAACATAATCAGCCCACCCTGCACGCAGCCAGGGCCTGCTAGCCCCCGGCTTCTCCTCTCGCCCACCCTGCCACTAGCTGCTCTCCAGCCAGGCTGGTCTCCTCGCTGGTCTCACGTGTGCCAGGCAGTCTCCACCACAGGGACTCGGGATTTGCATGCGGGTTGCTTCTGAGCTGCTTCTTTCTCCCCCACATTCTCATGTGGATTGCTCTCTTGTTTGGGGGTATCTGTTTAAATGATACCCCAACAGAGAGGCCTCCCTTGTGCTCCCATATAAACAACCACCCCCAAATTCCATCCCACGCACTCTGCTTTATTTCCCCATAGCACCTCTGTCACTCGGAGTGGTGTGCATTGCTTGTTTGTGACCCACCCACACTTCATTCACCTCTAGCCCACGAGCACAGGGACAGTGAGTGTCTCAGTCACTGCTGTCCTCCTGTCCTCAGGGCTCAGAACAGTGCCCTCCAGAAGAGGAGAGCTTGGAGACACGGCTGAGCCGTGGAGGTGCACGTGCTTCTCTGCTACCCAGACCCTGCAGCAAGCATGACTTCTCTTCGAGTCACCACTGAGGACGGCAGTGACCAGCCCCGGCTGACTGCTGCCCTGTGTCTCCTTCCAGGTCTGCGCTGTCCCAGGCTCGGCGAGGCATTTGCTATGACCGCAGTCTCCTTGAGGAGCCAGGACTGCCCCTCGCTGCTGCAGCCACACCGGGTTCCCGCACTGCCCTGCCTGTGCCCTGCCCCGCATCACCATGGGCAGCGTCAGCAGCCTCATCTCCGGCCACGGCTTCCACAGCAAGCACTGCCGGGCTTCGCAGTACAAGCTGCGCAAGTCCTCCCACCTCAAGAAACTCAACCGGTACTCGGACGGGCTGCTCAGATTCGGCTTCTCCCAGGACTCGAGCCGTGGCAAGACCAGCTCCAAAATGGGGAAGAGTGAAGATTTCTTCTACATCAAAGTCAGCCAGAAGGCCCGGGGCTCCCACCACCCTGATTATACTGCACTGTCCAGCGGGGACTTAGGGGGCCAATCTGGGGTGGACTTTGGTCCGTCTACACCACCCAAGCTCATACCCTTCTCCAATCAGCTAGAAATGGTAAGTGGGGGTCTCTGGAGAGGGTGAGTGGGGTTGCAGTAGCAGGAGAGAGCAAAATGGGTGGGGAGCACAGGGCAGAGAGGGACGGCGGGGTGATCTAGACATGTAGATCTCCAACAGGCCAGGGTGGCTTGGCAGGGGTGGAAATGCTCAGCTGCACTGCAGAGGTCAACGGTTGGACGAGGGGAGAGCAGCACTGGTCAGCCTCGGGTGAGCCTTTAAGCAGAGAGCAGAGGGGAAACGAAAGGCTCTCGAGCTCCCCCGATGTAACTGGGTTGTGGCGGCAGGACCGACAGCAGCGTTTTCAAGTGCACGGGAAGGAGAGGGGGCTCTGGGAGAGCAGATGGAGCGCCCGCTTGGAGAGCTGGCAGCTTCTCCTGAGGCAGATGCCTCACTCGCAGCTCAGCGGCGTGGCAGCTCCTCGCTCAAGCCCGGCCGTGAGGCATCTGGCTGGAAGACGGCTGTGAGTTACTTACCATCATCTTTAGCAGAAATGAGGGCAACAGAGTCCTCACACTCAGAAATTCAGTCCTCCTGCCAGAGTAAGCTCTCAGGAGGCCCACCACTGGACGCCAAAAACCACGTTCCTATTTCAGCCCCTGCCCCACACTGGCTTTGACACCCCAGGAACTGGCCCCATATGTTTTGCATAAAGCCTGAAGTTTTTCAAACTGAAGGGATTATTTATAAATGGCAAAGTACTCTACCAATGACAATGACAATTTTAAGGAAAGGGTTATATCAAGTGATTGCCCCAGCCCGTGGAGGAAGCCACAGTGGTGTCTTCTGGAAGGAGCAGTGGAGGTGAGCAAGGGGTTGACATCTATAGGGACACCATGTCACCCTGCCTGGGGCCCCTATGGCACCCCACAGAGACACAGCAGAGCTGTTCATCGTCTCATGAGGCTGGAACAAGCTGGTGACAGGTGGCATTTCCTGGGTGATTGTTAACATCCCAGGCACAGAGGGGTTTCTCCTTGAAAGAGATTCACACAGCATTCAGCTGCTTCAGAGCACCAGGGGAGGTTGCCTGTGGCAATGACCAGAAGGGTGCCATGTGGCTGGGTGGGGAGGGAGACCTGAGGTCACACAGTTCTTTTCCTCCCCAGGCCTCAGAGAAGGGCGCAGTGAGGCCCACAGCCTTCAAGCCCGTGCTGCCGCGGTCGGGAGCCATCCTGCACACCTCCCCCGAGAACACCAGCCACCAGCTGCACCCCGCCGCTCCAGACAAGCCCAAGGAGCAGGAGCTGAAGCCTGGCCAGTGCTCTGGCGCTCTGTCTGACTCTGGCCGCAACTCCATGTCCAGCCTGCCCACGCACAGCACCAGCAGCAGCTACCAGTTGGACCCGCTGGTCACAGCTGTGGGGCCCACCAGCCGTTTCGGGGGCTCAGCCCACAACATCACCCAGGGCCTCCTCCTCCAGGACAGCAACATGATGAGCCTGAAGGCACTGTCCTTCTCCGATGGGGGCAGCAAGCTGGCCCACCCAAGCAAGGCGGACAGGGGCTCCTCGTGCGTGCGCTCGCCCATCTCCACGGACGAGTGTGCCATCCAGGAGCTCGAGCAGAAGCTGCTGGAGCGGGAGGGCGAGCTGCAGAAGCTGCGGCGCAGCTTTGAGGAGAAGGAGCTGGCCTCCGGCCAGGCCTATGAGGAGCGGCCGTGGCGCTGCCAGGACGAGCTGGAGGGCCTGGAGCAGAAGTGCAGCAGCAAGCTAAAGGCAGCCTCGCAGAAGAGCCAGCGCGCCCAGCAGGTGCTGCACCTGCAGGTGCTCCAGCTGCAGCAAGAGAAGCGGCAGCTGCGACAGGAGCTTGAGTGCCTCATGAAGGAGCAGGACCTGCTGGAGACCAAGCTGCGGTCCTACGAGAAGGAGAAGACCAGCTTTGCCCCGGCACTGGAGGAGACCCAGTGGGAGGTGAGGCTTCAGGTGGTCAATGTTTGGTGCCCAGGCCCCTCCCCTCCTCTGGGTTCTGGCCAGTGGTATGTGGACACGAACCACCCGGCACACTGCGTTCAAGGGCCCCCAAACGAGGGGTTCCCTGGTAATCATATCGGGGATGCACTTAGTCTGAGCCTCTCGCCCTCTTCCTGTCTCAGTGCCTCATGGCCCCAGAATTGAATTTATTGGCCAAGTCACTGACCAAGAGGCTAGAACCATGAGGAGCAAGGCTAGCAGGGCATCCGAGGGCCGGCTCGCTTCATCCACTGTCAGGAGGCTCAGTAGAAGTACAGCCACACCTGGGTTCATGCCAGTCCAGGAGCCACAAGAGAGCAGAGGCTGTGTTACTTTTGAGGGAAGGACCCCCACCCACTGGTCAGAGTGACCCCTCTGTGGCAGGTCTCAGTGACAGAATGGACAGCTCCCCCTAGAGGTGCTAGTGGGGCTTCTATCAGGTGTCTGGGACAGAAACAGGCTCACATGCGCGCACACGTACACTCAGACACACCTGGAAGGGAGGCCTTCACATCTGGCCTTGCCGGACACCTGTTTGACCCCCTCTCCTGTTGCCTGGGAACAGCTGTTCTCCTCGGGAGGCCCCTGGAGGTGGTGCTGGTGCAGGTGGGAGTGTGTGCCCAGCAGCTCTGTGGTTCCCCCCAGGTTCCCCCACCCTGGAAAGAGACTGAGGGTTCACTGTGTGTGGGGGGAGGGGACCAGCACCACCCCCCTGGCAGCACAGCCACCTGTTTGCACTGAGCTCTCTGGACTTACCCTGGAAATGAGAGTGGCAGTGTGACCAGGAGTGGGGGGAAAGGCTTCTGTCTGCGGCAGAGATGAGTGGGGGACTGGAGAGGTGAGAAAGGGGCCACGTCCTGTTTGCCAGGTCTCCCAGCTCGGAAAGGATGTGGACCACGGGGCAGCGCCTCTGCTCCTCCCCATCGGCGCTGGCTCTGCAGACCAGCCCTGGCCATGTTCATCAGTCAGAGCTTGGGACACTTTGGGGCAGCTCAGGCACTTACACAGCCAGTGCTGGTGTAAGTAACCCTGTCTGTCCCCTTGGGACTAAGCTGGGCATTGCTGTGAACCTCATTCCCAGGTTGTCCAGTCAGGCTATAGAGTAAAACACTAAGTCAAATAAATTAAATTAAACACTTATGATACCATAGAATAAAATGTATTTATAATAATAGTGTATAGCATGTTTATGAAGTGCCAGGCCCTGGGTTCTCTCATCTATACTCCTTACCCGATGGAGTAGGCACTATTCCTAATCCTCAGTTTACAGTTAAGGTGACTGAGGCACAGAGGGGTTATAGTAACAAACAGCCAGTTAAATGACTTGCCCATGGCCATTCCATAGTAAGTATCACAGCCAGGACTTGATCCTGACAGCTTGGCCCCAGAGTTCAGATTGCTCATCACAATGCAAATGCTCAAGCAGGTCCTAAGTGGTCAGTTCAGGGTCCTGAGCTCAGCCCAGGCCTCAGCCATGACTCTGGGCTGCTCTCTCCATGGAACGAATACCCTGGAAGGCACGCTCAGTCCCAGTCAATGCTTCTGAGGGGGCTCATGTCAGCAAGGGGGCTTCTACCATGAGAGGAGCAGAGAGGACTATCAAGAAGACTTCCAGTCTTGGTTCAGAGTCCTCCAGTTAAAGGCGCAGCCCCTGCCGCACCCCACCACCTTCCCAGGGCAGCGGGAAGCACTCGGCCCCATGACCACACTGGCCTTGGTCTTCTGATCCACTCACGCCCCTGAATGGCCAAGACCCAGAAACGCACAGATCTGCTTCAGTGCCTTTGCTTTTGTTTGCGGATCTTGGCCAGCTTCGTCCAGAGACTGGGAACAGAAGCGGTGGAGGCAGGGACAGGCAGGAGAACTCCATGGCCCATCAGCCCACGTTTAGTCAATAGGAATCGGGCCCTGGCTTGTGCACAGTGCCCATCCTGGGGTGCATGTGTGGATCCAGTCTTCACCCAGTAGGGAATGGGGAAGCCGAGTGTGTGCAGGGGTGAGGTGGGAGTGTGTGTGCATGAACATGGTGATAGAGCGTGGCAGACACAGAGATCAATGCCACTGGTGTTGTGTGGATGACAGGGGTGCCCTCGGTGGGCAAATTAAACCGCTGGTCACTGACTGACACATTACCATAGGCTCGGGTGTAGCCTGAGATTTGGACTCTGAATTGGGGGTGAGGGAGGCGTGTGGACAACAGAGCCAGACTACAGAATGGAACGAGCCTCAGGAGGGGCTGGGCCTTCGTGGGTCGGTCACCAGACCAGCATGCTTGGGGACTCTGGCAGCTCGGTGTCAGGACAGCATCATTCTGTGAGGCAGTGAGGATGTGCCTTGCCCTGGATGATGACCTCTCACCTCTTGGCACTCTCCTTCTCTCCCACCCGGCCCTCGGCAGGTGTGCCAGAAGTCAGGCGAGATCTCCCTCCTGAAGCAGCAGCTGAAGGAGTCCCAGATGGAGGTCAACGCCAAGGCCAGCGAGATCCTCAGTCTGAAGGCACAGCTGAAGGACACGAGGGGCAAGCTGGAGGGCATGGAGCTGAAGACACAGGATCTGGAGAGCGCCCTGCGCACCAAGGGCATGGAGCTGGAGGTCTGCGAGAACGAGCTGCAGCGCAAGAAGAACGAGTCGGAGCTCCTGCGGGAGAAGGTGAACCTGCTGGAGCAGGAGCTGCTGGAGCTGCGGGCCCAGGCGGCCCTGCAGCGCGACTGCGGGCCCCGGGCGCCGGGGCTGGGGGCCGGGCCAGGGCCTGCCTTCTCCGAGGACATCCCTGCCCTGCAGCGGGAGCTGGAGCGGCTGCGGGCTGAGCTAAGGGAAGAGCGGCAAGGCCACGACCAGATGTCCTCGGGCTTCCAGCACGAGCGGCTGGTTTGGAAGGAAGAGAAGGAGAAGGTGATCCAGTACCAGAAGCAGCTGCAGCAGAGCTACCTAGCCATGTACCAGCGGAACCAACGCCTGGAGAAGGCCCTGCAGCAGCTGGCCCACAGGGACGGGCCAGGGGAGCCCGTGGAGATTGACCTTGAAGGGGCTGACATCCCCTACGAGGACATCATCGCCACCGAGATCTGAGGGGCCCCGGGAGAGGGAGAGCTGGGACCTGGCACTGGGAGGCAGGGGTGCTGAGCCTGTCTGGGGGGCTCCCCTCGCCCTCTTCCCTCCTCAGTCACTGCCCCCCCCACCCCAGGCACAGGCCTGGGACCCTCAAAGTGAGGGAGTGGAGGGGAGCCAAGGGACTGCCACAGGGCCTCCCCTCCCCCTCCCGTGGTCAGCGCTCACCATTCCGCAGCCGTCCAGACCTCTAGCTTTCCCAAGAGGTGAGCCCGCAGTCCCGATGGGGAAGGCCTCCCTAATCCTTCACCTGCATTCAGTACTTAGAGATGCCCTTCCCCAGGGATGGTGGTGGCAGCAGCTAGGAAAGCCAGTGACCACCTCTCCGCCCATGGTCTTTCTCCCCAGGATGTCCTGGGATGCCTTGGGAATATAGAGAAGCCATTTGTGACCAGGATCCCTGTAACCTGAGCAGGTCATAACCTGAGCTCTACCTTTGGCCAAGGAGGTGCAGGGGTGGAGCAGGGTGTGGAGAATGGGCTCAGCACCATCAGCACTGTCCTGACCCCACAGCCACTGGAAGGTGGGAGAGTCTAGCAGCAAGGACCACAGGGGCAGAGGGAGAAGCTCACTGTCCTTGGCCAACGCTGCTGGGCCTGCTAACTGGGGGTGGGGGAGGGGTGACAGACTTCAGGTGGCTGGTGGGCTTTGACCTCTGTGACCGCACCTCTTAAAGCCATAGACACTGAGGATCTAGGCAGGTGCTGGGAAGGGAAGATTGGAGGCACCGGACACAGGGTAGGTGTGGCTGGCTTTCCAGTTGTCCCCAGGAGAGCCTCCAGGTAGTTCCTGTGGGGTCTGGAGGCGGGGCTTCCCCACCTGGTTGACATTGGCCAGCAGCTACTTTGAACTAGTTTTCTTCCCAGGAATCAAGCCTTTGCTGGATCTGAAATAACCTATATCCACAGAGACCGTTCCAGGCGGTCTGGGCAGCAGCCCACCTTTTCCCCTTCACATGTCCAGTGCCAAGTTCAGACAAGAGTCCTTCCTGGTCAGATGGGGTCCCCAGAGCGCCAGCGGCCGGAGCCCAGGAGGGGAGAGCGAGAGGTGCAGGAACTGCCTTATGAACGTCCCCAGGGCCACCAACTGGCCTCCCTCCATCCCAAGCCCCACGGAGCCCCGGCTGAAGAAGCCAGATGCTGCAGCTTCTGGGAGCTGGCCAGCACCTGGGGAGGCTGGGGTTTCTTTCCTAAAGGTGTGTGGGGCTGGAGAGAGCAGAAAAGGTAGATTTGCTCAGTTGCTTGTTTCAGGAAAATTTTTTTCTTCTTCATTTTCCCTTCTTCACTTCCCAGAAGCAAGCCAGCTCCAGCAGGCATCCAGGCTGCTCCCGTTCTATTTTTGACTCCACCACAGCTGCTGTTCCCAGGACGGCCAGCCCTTGCCGGTTCTTGTGCCTCCTGCCTGCCTGCTGGGAGGGCTCACCCAGGCAAGGGGCGTGAGAGCGGCAGGGCACTTGGCTGGTCCACACTGAGCTCATCTGTGTCCCCGACCTCTGACCTCTGGCTACAGGCCCCCTGGGTTCGAATGGGGCTGCTCCTCTTCCCACCGCTGTCCCTCCAGGACCCACCACGTTCCTTCCCCAACTCTGGAGTGTGGGCAAGGCCACCTGCCCCACGGCTGGCTCTGCCTCCCAGTCCCGAGGGTTAAGCTGTGCCCATCCTGCTGCCTTCACTCCACAGAGGAGCATTCCTGGAATTTGAAGCCATGGCTTAGTCATAAGCTGGGTTTAAACCTGGAATCCGCAGGCCAAGAGCCCCCTCCCTGCCCAGAGGCCACTACCCCCCACCAGGCAGAGTGCAGAACCCTGAGTCACAGACGTCCGGTTCCCTGTGCCACAGCCCTCTGTCCCTCCATGTCCACCAGCCTGTATGTGTCTTGTTCGAGCCCTTCCTCCCAGTGAGACTGCCCCAGGCTGGAGACACCCCCCACACCCCTCCAGAAGAGCAGTCCCTCACCTGAGAAGAGGTGGGTATTGCCCGTGGTGTGACTGTGCCCTGCACCCCACATCCCTGCCCTCAGCCAACCGTGGATGCTGCCCCTGGGCTGCCACCAGCAGTGGCAGCAGAGTACATCAGTGTCCTGTAACATAGCAGCCTCACCGCCGGGTGGTTCTTCTTCCCTTCCCTGTGGAAAAACATCCTTATCCTCCTGAACCATGCCAGACCCAGCCTCTCTGGAAGGAGGCCCTGACCAGCAGAGGCTGAGCAGGGCTGGGGAAGTCGGACAGCGCAGGCCTTCGAGCAGGCAGTCTGGCCAGGCAGCATGAGCTCGCCACCCTGCACTCTGAGCACTGCTGGCCTCCGTGCTCGCTCAGTCAGACCCAACCGCTGCGCTCCCCAAAGAAGGCCTGGCCTGAAGGTGCTCCAGCCATCTGCAGAGAGAGAGCAGCGTCCAGCACCACCTCTCCAAGGAGGAGACTCTGCCTCTGGGACTGGGGGTGACCAGACTCTCATAGGAGCCAGCTGCGGGAGTCTCCTGTGGCCACCAGTGTCGTTCAGGGACTCCTGCTGGGCGCAGTGAGCCCACTGTGGGCAGTGAGCTCTATGGCGACTGGGGGCCATCTCTCCCTGAGAAGCAACTGCTGGAGCCCCTGCCCTTGTCCCAGCCCATCCAGGGCTGCCCAGGAGTCTGCCAGGCTGGGCTGTTGGAGCAGCAGCTTCAGGAGAGGGCATTCCCCGTGGGCCCCGAGTCCCCTGAAGCCGGAGCGTTTGCCCTATGCAGGTGGACACTCCCCGCCCCTGCAGTGTGCTGGGTTCGTGCTGTGTCCACAGGCAGAGCCGGACCCCTCAGCCAAGGCTGCCTTTGGTCAGAACAGCTTTTGGAAGAGTATGTACACAGTTATTTTTCTCTTGGTCATTTCTTGTTGTTTGATTTGCTTTGCTTTGGACAGCTTCGTTTTATTTTATTTTTGATGCCCCTTTTGGCCATGTAAACTATTTCTGGTGATTTTATGTTTTTATTTATGAATAAAGAATGCCATTTCTCATGCCCTCCATGGCCACTCCTGTATACCCACTCTGCCCTCCTTCCCCAGCTGTGGCTTGGCAGCTTCTGGGAGCCTGTCCATCGGGAACAAGAAAGGTGGCATCCCCTGCACCAGGGAAGGAGGTGGGACCACCTTGATGAGGTCGGTGTTGGCTGGTAGGAAGGCACAGGCCTTGGCATCAGCTGGACTTCCAGATGGACCCTGCCGCTCGCCAGCCCTGTGGCTTTCTCTTTCCATGGGCCCAGGGCTGACACTGAGGGGAAGTAAGAAGACCAAAGGACAGGGTCCTCTGCAAAGCAGAGTGTCCTGTCCTAAAGAGAGCCCCTCCCCAGCCACAGCCGCAGGCCTTCCTCGCTCACGCCTTGGATGCTCAGTGCACCAGCCAGCCCCTTGGTCTCTTGCACTCAGCCTCTTTGGCAGGAGCCCAGAGTGCCCACTGTGGCCACTACCCAGGGCCTCCCAGCTGGGAAGGTGCAGTCACCACAGTGGCCATCTGTCCAGCCATCCTGTGCCAACCTACCTTGTTTACCTCAACAAGGGTTAACTACTGCCCTGGCAGTAGACACTAGGCTTGAAGGGCTGCTACTGAGGTGGCAGGTGACAAGTGGAAAGGAGGTAAGAGCACAAGGCAGCTGAGGAAGCACAGAAGGGTAGGTGACAGTGCCCCTGCAATGCCTCTGCGATGGAACCGATCAGGATGTCCCAGGAGGATGGTGGTCAGGAAGGGTCCCCCAAGGGTATGTCCCCCAAGGGACACAAGAGGAGTGGGGAGGGCCCAGGGCAGGCGTTCGCAGCAGCGAGGGTCCTTGCCTGCCCGCTCACCCACCCAGGTGCCCGGAGCACATTGGAGAGATATAGCAAAGCCAGGCTGCTGGGGGCCTCCAGCCCCAGGGAGGTCAGGCAGCTGGGAAGCGACCAGGCTGTGACTAGATTCCACACCGGTCAAATGCCAGGACCCCAGGGTTGGGACAGAGGGGTCACGTCAGGCCTGGGGTAACCCTGCCCATTCTTCCTCCCCTGGCTGCTAGGCTGTTGCAGGGGTGACACCCCTGAATATGCCTCCCACTGTTCACCCCCTGGGCTGTCCCCACCCCTTGAGTTCAGGTAAACCCTGGGACTCACTCTGACCTTCCACTGTTACACTCTTGGGGGCCCTGATCAGCCTTATAAGAAGCCCCCCGAGTCTGCTAGGAAGTCCCCATGGGGCGAAAGGTCCTGCTGTCCCAGCTGGGCTCCCGCTGAGAGCAGCTGAGCGAGTGACCAGCATCCAGCCAGCCTCCCTAGAATGGAGGTCTGCTCCCCGCTTTCTGCCCTTCCAGAATCCTGGCCCCAGAACACATGAAAGGGCCATGTCTTTAAGCCCTTGATTCAGGGTGGTTTATTCTGTGGCTTAGCAGTAAACAACACAACACCCTCTGGCAACCCCCTTGCACACCACCACAACATCCAAAGGGCGAGGAACGATAGGGAAGCAAGGTCCCTGGAAAGGGACCAGCCGTGGAAATGACTATCCCCGATGCAGGAGGGGCAGCCAGGCAGGCAGCAAAGGCTTTCCCCATCCCCCTCCCTCTGGAGCGCTGTAGAGGATGCAAGCTTTCCATGAGGCCCCAAACATGCTTATTACTTTTGGGGGCAGGGGGCCAAAAGGGAGATGTGGGAGACAGAGAGGGAGAAAGAGAGAGAGAAAGAACAAGCAGCTGGAGCCTCGGCGTGGCCACGCGGGCCACAGGCAGGCTGTGCGGCTGTGCTGGTATAGAGGGAGGCAGCGGGCCAAGGGCCCCAAGCAGGTGGTGCAGCAGGTGCTCTCTGAGCCACGCGAGGAAAATCGTGCTGTCCCCAACTTCTCCCCGACTCGTGCATCACAGGTGAAGCCTCCAGCATCGCGTTTCATTCCCTCCTGTGCACACACGTGCTCACTCAGCAGGTATGTATTGAGCTCCGAACTGGAAGCTAGGCTCCACACTGCACACCAGAGATCCAGAGGCAAACAAAACAGCCAAGCCCTTCCTCCTACAGACCTTACACTGCAGGAGCAACCAGTAAAGCGGATGACCCTCCATCCGATGGGTGCTGCCGCCACGGGTGGCGCTGTATCTGCAGGGTGAGGCCGGGAGACACGGGCACAGGGCAGGGAGGCTGGAGGACCAAAGTGCCCCCCTATTTCAACATTTTGGGAGACTGTGCTAGTCACTGTCCTTTCCTAACTTGGACCTTCCCCCGACCCACCCCCAAGTGCTCTGTCTTGGAGATCTCGCCTTGCCTGGGGCCTCAGCAGACACTGTTAAGAGTGCCACACAGCCGTCCCGCAGCCTCGGCCCCTCTCAGCACCACACGTCCACCCTCTCCCACAAACCCAGCTCTGCCCGGCACTCCCAGTGAGGACCACTGACAAGCCTGAGGCATTGAACATGGCTCTTCCCTGTGTGGAAATTAAAAACAAAATTTTGCAAAATGGCAAAATCCTTGTACAGATGCTAAAGATAAAGTAGCATCTTTCCATGTGACTTGACTGAGAAATGTTCCATTGATTTATCCACCTGCACACATTTTTTACTGTCTGTTTGCCTGTGGGGGAGGGGTCTGCTTTGCTGGGGCCTCAGTGGACATATGTTCAGCTCACTATATAATCTGAATCGTTCCCCAGGATCACCTTATCCCACTGGTCTCATCTGGCGGTGGGACACACGAGGGTCAGGTTTACCCCCCATGCTGCTTCCACAGTGCCCTCCTCTGCTCAGGCCCTTCAGGGGCTCCCCACTGACCTCAGAATAAAGTTCAATGCCCTCAGCTGGCTCCACTCTATGGTGCCAACACCTACCTTGGCAAACCTGAATCTAACCACCGATCAAAGTAGAGTCACTGAAACATCACATCTGCCATCAATCTAAGGTCAATAAACACCAAGACACTCCCAGGCACGATCCGGGTGAGAAAGCCTTACTCGCTGTTGGTCCTGTGCTCCACCCTGAGGCCAGCGGGGGGGCCCCCCGGAGGGGAGGCTGCTCGGCAAGGGCCCAGTGCCCACGGGCAGAATCAGAGCTGCTGTGCCGGTGACTTTGGCTAAGTCCTTGGCCCTGTGCTTCAGAGGGTTGTTTTGACAATTAAATGAGGTAATGCCCAATAAAAACAAGCTAGCATTGCTTGTTATTATTACTACCTCCTAATTCGTTAGCCAAGGTCATCATCCTCTGTTCGTACAATGTCCCTGCTTCAATCTGCGAGGAGCAACAGCGGCTCCGGGCTCCAGCAGCCCCTGCAGCCCCAGCCCTTGGGGAACAGCTGACTTCTGGTCAGCTGTCTCCCCCACCCTGCTTCTCCCCACTCTCAACTCCAGAAGGCTGGCTGGTAGGGACAGCCCCTGGGGGAGAGGGTGCAGCTGGGGAAAGAAAGGAACAAAGAGGAATTTGCTAGGGGGTGTGTCGGAACAGGCCTGGGCCTGAGCCAGCCTGCGACACTGACCAGAAGCCCCGCCAAAGGGAGCAGTGAGCCTCCTGTTCACCACCCCAAGTGCCGCCTCTCCCCTCCCACAGCTCCTCCCCCACTCAGCCCTGCCTCTCAGCGCCAGCCTGAGCTCGCACAGGCACACACCCATGCACACATGCACAGACGTCCCCATCCCTTCCCCCTCCTGCTCCCCTGCCCCCACTGCCTCAATCAGAGCTAATTGAGCAGTAAGCTAGAGACAGCGTTTATCATCAGTGACAGGTGAGACAAATGAAATCCCTACACCAAAAGTAACAGGATGATTTGCCTGCTGTGATCCATCTCTGGTGGCACCTTCTTGGGCTGTGGGGCCCCATGCATGGAGCTTGTGGATTCAAAGTCAAGGTTCCCTTTGCTCGAGTGGTTTTTCCAGGCAGGAAGACAAGGGCACAGCAGAGCAGGCCAGGAGGTGCAGGGCACTGCCCACACCCAGAAGAACGGAGGTTAAAGTGTACCAGGCAAGGGCCAGATGACACCTCAAACCGCACTTGCCTCTGCTCCTTTCAGGGCCTGTGCTTCACATGGGAAGAAGCTGGGCCAGGGAGCCCCAGCCCCCAGGGCATGAGGCCTGGCTGTGGCCATGGAACTGACACCAGGCTGCCCCTTCCTTCCACCCTGATTCCAGCCCCAGATCCACAGTCCCTGACAAGCCACGAAGGTCGTATCTGAGCTCCCCCTCCCCACCTGCCCGCAGACGAAGAGAGGCCCACCAGCTCTTCCCTTCCCATCGCAGAGTCCTGAGATGCTGTCATTGGAAAGACAGGTCTTTGGGCTGCGCTTTCAGAAGTATGAACATCCCAGGGTGGTGGCCCCGAATAAGTGAATGGGATTCTGAAGCATTTCCCAAACTAGAGAAAAAAAGGATCGTGTGAGATGGCTGGGCTCCAGGCAAGGGAGCCACACACAGCAAGACAAGGGAGCAGCAGTGAGTAGATGGAATGTCAGCTGGTCCAAGGACACCTTGTTTCCTCTCCCTCGCCCCTCAGGTGGCCCAAGCTCTCCAGGGCCACCCAGCTTCCAGGCCCTGAAGATGCCAATCTGAGCAGCTCAGAGCTTGGTCTACACCAGCCCCAGCTCTGGTCACTGTCAGACTGGAGGGAGAGGGCCACCCACTCGGGCCTCAGGACCATCATCAAGCCCATTCTATGTAGCGGACCAGGCCCGCCATCGAAGGAAGTGGGGAGGCAGCTAAGTACCTCTGCCTGCCCTCCAGCCCCACCAGCCTCTTGCCCAGCCCCTGTGCAAGCAAACACTTTACAGGGAAATTCTGGCCTGGGCTCCCATCGAGCTGGGCCTCAAAGGCTATACTTAGAAAGTGGGAGGGCCCTTGCTGGTGTGGCTCAGTGGGCTGAGTGCAGGCCTTCGAACCACTGGTTTGATTCCCAGTCAGGGCACATGCCTGGGTTGCAAGCCAGGTCCACCATAGGGGTTGCCCAAGAGGCAACCACACATTGATATTTATCTCCCTCTCTTTCTCCCCTCTTCCTTTCTGTAAAAATAAAATCTTTTTTAAAAAGAAAAATAAAAGAAAGTAGGAGGGGCCACAACAGTGCCCATGGCAGCTCTGGTCCAAAGCTGGCATCACAGAAAGGCACAGCCACAGGGAAACCAAAGGACTCCCCAGGGCCCTGCCTTCCAGTGGGTTACCAGCTCCCTTCTGAGAAAAGTAAATGATTCTCAGTCAAGTTCACACTGCCACCTTGAAATACCTTACTATAGCAGAGCATTTTCCCATTTACAATTCCCAAAGGGCACAACTGTGTAGAAAAGATAAATGCCTATCAAGCTACTTTTCTTTTCTTACACACACCACTCACACATACAGGGTAAACCAGCAGAAAAGACAGTGCTCCTTTTCTCTAGTTTCCACACATCATGAAGTTGATGTTGAAAATTAGGGCTGCTCCTCTGCCCGTGCCTCAACCCCAAGAGCTGGAGCCAAGCAGGGAGCCCAGGCCCCACACCCAGGCCTGGACTATGCATGGCCCCCAAGCCCTGGGGGTCACCAGGCCTTCTGCGCCTGAACACCTGATCCTGAACGTGAACCACACCATCCCCCTCCCACCCCCTGTGCCCCTCTGCCAGCCTGCGTCAACGAGGACCCTGGAGTCTTGCAGCCGCCACTGCAGTGCCTAGGGACTCAGGCTTGGCTCTCAGGTTGTCAGCCCCCAGAGCCACTCCAGGCCCCCAGGTCTTGTCCTGCAGCCCCAGTCCACAGCACCACCGGGCCCTGAGCTTCTCCTGCCACCTGGAGGGCTCACAGCCCTGGCCTGGGCTGCACCAGGAAAGTGGATCCTGGTGTAAAGCTTGTCCCTTGACCCCAGCCAGAGCATTGAGCCTCATCCAGAAGGTCCCCAGAGGCTTTGCTCAGACCTTGGCCAAAAAAAAAAGGAAAGAAAATTAGGGCTTGCAAGGTGTGTGAGTGTGTGAATGTGCATGGTGGGTGTGAGTGTGTGGTGTGTGTGAGTGCGTGACTACATGGGAAGGGTCTGGAGGGTGCGTCCATGTAGGAAAGGGCACTCCATCTCTTCCATTTCATCCCTACCACCACCTGAGGGCAGGTCAGGAAGTTCCCCAGGAGGCTGGACCTAGGGCAGACCCAGGCAGCCTCTTGGGGGTAGGGGCAGCTGTCCTGGCCTCGCCTCAGTGTCAGGAGGCAGCAGAAAACCTTGGAGAGGGAAGACCTGACCATGAGTCTCAGCCGATCCTCACGCAGTGGGGTGAGTGGGCTGGGCCTCTACAAGCCCCGCCCTGTCCCCACACCCAGCCACAGCCTGTGATGCCCCTGGGGAAAGGTGTGGCTGTGGGCTCGGGGGCTCTTGGAGCTGAGGGCAAGTCTCAGGGAGGCTCAGCCAGCTGGGAGCTGCAACCACTACAGAGTATGAGCCTCCTCCTGGAGGGGGGTGCGGCCCCCCACCACAGCCTTGCTCTCTTATCCGTACTCCCTCTGGCCCTCACCTCTGAACCCTGCACCGCAAACTAAAGCCTTACGGATGGGGGCCTCCATCCCAGCCCTCACCACCCCATCTCCAAGTCCTCAAGAGACGGCATCCAGATCAAACCGAGAGTCCTTGACAAAGCTGCAGAATGACTGACATGCACCATGCCCCTCTTCCTGTCCCCAAAGACAATTGTGCGGACACTCAGGAACACTCACTGCCAAGATCCAAACTTGTTATGAACTTGGACCAGTAACAGAGAAGGGACATCTGTCAAGTATCTCCCACAGCCCCATGGTGAGACTTCAGGCATGTGCAAGACAGCCGGTGCCACCAGAACGGGGGCTAGCAAGGAAAGGGGGCCCGGGTGCTGCGCTGTGTTGTCCTGTGAGTCTCCCAAGAGCCAGCCCACCAGTTGCTCTGAGCAGTGGCCCCCGGACGCCCTTGGCCACAGTGGGTGCTCAGTCATGGGCTCCTCCCCTCAACTGCTGGGGGGCCATCTCAGGCAGTAAGTGGTAGAAGAAGGGGCCGTCCCCAGGCTCCTGAACTCTACAGAGAACAGGCTGGAGACCGAAGGCTGCACAATGGGGAGGGGCCCCACTTTCTGTCCCAGGCAGGACCTGCAGAATGATTGGACCACCTTCCTCTCAGAGTCTCAGTCCTCAGGGAAAGCCTGTTGGCTACGTGGCTCCCGGTCTTTGTCCCATAGGAGTCGTGGTGCTCCTTCGCTGTAACATGAGGCAATCCCCACCTCACAGGCTCCCCAAAGACCAGGACATGGCCAAGGGCCACCCCACGGCAGAGAGTGCAGAGCCTCACCGGCAAGGCCAGCAGCGGGGCAGAACAGATGCGGGGCCTGTGCTCTGGGCCGGCACGGCCTGGGCGCCCGCTGCCTCCCAGAGGGCTGAAGGCGTCAGGCAGCTCAGGCCGGGGCGGAGTTGAGACACCCTTCCTTCAACCTTCCTCCTGACCATAAGTTCCTCAGGGGCGTTCATTCCTCTCACATCCCCACCAGCACCCAGCACCCAGCACCCAGCACGGGAGGCACCCAAACTCGGTCTGCTGGTACTGAGCAGAGTGGGAGGGTGGGGGGAGGGCTGAGCCCCAGCTGCACTCCGGACACACAGGAGTAATTAGGGGGTGGCTCTGCAAACCGGGAGCTGGGAGGGCTGGGTGGAGGAGGGTGCTCTGGCTTCTAGTCCAGGCTTCTTTCCATCTCATGAGGGGGGCTGGGGCCCCAGTCACACCTGACTACACGGCTGGTCTCCCCTCCCCCGGCCACTGCACCGCCGTGTGGGAGCTGGTCCCTGTGGGAGCCACAGAGGCCCCACCACATCAGCTCCCCACCCCGGGGGTGGGGGGAGTGTTGGGGAGTTCGCAGCCTGTCTCCTCTCTATTAAATTGGAGTGACACCACCCACCTTTCAGGGGTCCGCCAGTGTCCTCCGGTCTCCTAACAACTACCACAGACGGGATGTCCTGAAACAACCAAAATGTATTGTCTCACATTCTGGAGGCCAGAAACCAAGATAGGGACAGGCCACGCTCCCTCTGAAGCTCCGGGGGAGTGTCCTGTTGTGTCTCCAGCTCCCGGCGGCCTCAGGAGTGCCCTGGCTTGGCTGCAGCAGCGCCCTTCCAACCTCCACTGCAGCTTCCCCTGCCTCTGCGTCTCTCTCCTCTTCTGGTAAGGACGCCAGTCATGCTGGATGAGGGACCAACTCACTTTAACTAATTACATATGCAAGGATCCCATTTCCAAACAAGGATCCGTTCTGAGGTCCTGGGGGTTTGGACGCCAACCGAGCTCAGGGAGGGATGCAGCTCAGCCTGTCGAAGGGGCCTAAGAGGAAGAGGCAACGATGGAGGGCCCCTGTGCCCAGCGCTGACCGATGGCAGGAGGCCCGTGGGGGGCAGAGCTGCCAGACGGGGCAGGGCCAGTGTGGGTAACTCATTCAAGGCAACTTGAATTTCCTCAGAACAGACCCAGGTCCTGAGAGCTGGGAGCTGGGAGCTGAGGCCGACCCCTTTGAAGTGCAAATGCAGGCCCCTCCGGCGGCCCTCCCCGAACGATCTGGCCCGACATCTGCGCCGCCACCCGGAAGTGCGCCCGCCAGCTGCTCCCGCTCTCCGGGCCACCGGCGGCAGTCAGGTGGCTGGAGGATCAGGCTCCAGGCGGTCCAAAATCACCACTTAGCAGAGGGGGATTAGGGGACCGAGTGCTCAGTGTGCTGGCAGCAGCTGCGCCGCCTCCCCATTTGCTGGGATACCTGCTGTCCCCTCCAGGCTGTGTGATGACGAAGGGGGAGGGGCAGGGCACAGGGGCCCTTTGTTTAACAGGCAGCCCTGGGGGCCTCGGGACTCCATCAGAAGAAAGGCTGTGATAAGAATCACTGAGTGAATTTGGGGGCAAGGAGGGACAGAGGTCCTCTGTGGTAGAAGGGTCCTAGCTGGCTGCTCCAGGGACACTGTTTGGCTTCACCTCAAACCCAGGGCCAACATCAGCATCCAGACGGGGGTTTCTGCCCCGAAAGCCACTGGGCTTGCGAATCAGAGTGAGCGATGTGGAGGCTGCTGCCAGTCCTGAGCCTCTGGGGGCTTTGGTCCAGTCACCTAACGGGAGCCTCAGCTTCCGTATGTGTAAAATAGGAACTATAATGCCTACCCACCAGTCACTGGGAGCAGCATGAGAAAGGGAAGGGAAAGTGCCCATCAGTAACACTGGCAGATTTAATGCACCCCCCCCCACCCCGACGCTGCCACCACCAACCCCCGAAGGCGGCTGGGTGAGGGGGAGGAAGGCTGCTCGGTGACGGTGACGGAAAGGAAAGCATGGGCCCCGTAAGATAGAACTGAGACTGTCCTTTCTTCTTCCTCCCTCTGCCCTGTGTGTCTGCTCCTTCTCGGCCCTGGGCACTGTACCACTTCACAGGGTCACTTGCGTGTTTCAGGGCCCTGTCTGGGATCTGTCTGGACCAAGGTTAAGGGACCTCGGTCCTCAAATACCTCTCAGCTCCAGAGTAGACTAACCAACGCTGGGATCAGCAGTGAGCGAGTGGGGGCAGCATGGTGGCTGGGCTTGGGCCCTAAGGCCCCTCTCTTGGGCTTGCTCAGCTGCAGCCTGGGAGTGAGGCCGGGGCTGCCTTCCCCCTTCCCAGAGCCTCTCCTTGGGGGCAGGGCACCCTTTCTTGGAGGGGACAGGGTTGTGCCACCAAGACTGTGGAGCCTGCGGGGAACTCCTACCTGCCTGTGCCTTCCTGGGCCCCTCAGGGCCCTTAGTCCTTCCTGACCCACAGCAGATAGATTCGGAAGGGAAGATGTGGGAGTTGGGTCTATGTGAGTGTTCTGTGGCTGTCATGACAACATGTAACAACATGCCACTGACTGTGTGTCTTAAACAACAGCGATGCGTTGCCTCACAAGTCTGGAGGTCCAAAAATGGAGGTCAAAGTCATGTCCTAAACCCCGGAGTGGGCAGTGTTGGTTCCTTCTGAGGGGAGTGGGGGAGACTCGGCCGCTACCTCTCTCCTCGCACCCAGTGCCGCACAAGTCACCTCTGGCCTTCCTCAGCCCACAGCTGCTGCGGCCTTCACGTGACGCTCCCTGTGCACTGTCCTCACACGGCAGTCCTCTGCAGGGACGGCAGCTGCCCTGCACTGGGGCCCTGCTCCTGCCAGCCTCCTCTAATTTAACCAGCTCTGTCTGCAACAACCCTGTTGCCAAATATCCCCTTCTGAGGTGTTGGGGGCTAGGACTCTGGGATAGGAATTTGGGAAACATCATTCGTCCCATAACAGGACTTGAGGGCAGAATAAGATTTTAAGCAGAAAAGGAACAACCCCGCCACCTACAAGATGGTGTCACATATTTAGGTAAAGGCAAAAAAACAGTGTGCCTGGCCCCAGGACCTGGAGGTGGGGAGGAGGCTGCTGTCTCAGGATAATCCCGGTGGCACTCCTGTCTGCCTGCCATCTGGGGAGATGGGCAAGGCCATCTCAGTCCGGGAACTACTGGGAGTTTGCCTGTGGGTGACTTAAGGGGACAGGGAGAGAGAGGTGGCTCCCTACGTGGCTGGGCTCTGCCCAGCTAAAGCCCTGGTTGGGGCTTCTGATCCACGTAACTGTTAACCTGCATTCCTCCACTTCCTCATCGGCCACACAGGTAACCAGTTGTGCCTGCACCATAGCTTTGTTTCCGTGGCTAAATCTAGTGCTTCTGTGTTCCCGTCTCAGCCTGGCACGCAGCAAATTCTGGCCTCTGACAACACAGAGGCACCTTTGGGTGTAGATGCATTGGGACTGCGGTGAGAACCAGGTGTGGAAGGAGGGCCGGCCAGGAAACAGAGGCCCGTGGAGAACTCCCACTTGGGGCTTTTGACAGGGCTGCAGGCATGCGGGGCCCCTGGCCGGGGCACAGGACTGAAGTGACACCCAGCTCCTCGGAGCACCCTCTTTTCCTCTGCAGCCCACTGACACCTGGTGGGGAACAATGGAAACGCAGTGAGAATCACCAGGGCTTTACGCTTACATCCATGGTTTTTATATCCGTAACAAGATTAAAAGCACAGCCACCTGCAGATGGATGCACAGACGGCCCTGCTAACAGCACATGACTGGTTGCTGAATGACCAACAGGGATCCCCAACTGAGGAGGTGCTCAGGCCATGGTGTGTGGTGGTTTTGCTGCTGGGGTGCCCCTCCTCCTTACTGGGGCTGGGAGCCGCCTCCGAAGAATCAGTCCTTTCCCTGTCCCCCAGAACCCTCCCTGCCCACACCCTGCAGCCAGTAACAGAAGTCTGGACGACCTGCTGCCCAGGGTAACCGCAGGCTGGCTGAGTTTGTGAAGTGCGGAAAAGGGGGGGGGGAGGGGAAGAGAGATCAGCTGGAGAAGGTCGCATCTGGCCCTTTCCTAAAGTCTGTGAACCAGTGTGTGTCCCTGGCAGTGCCCATATGTGGTCGGTCACCTGCTGGGCATTAAGACCCAGGCTCTCTTTTCAACAGCATGGGTGGTGCTGGAGGGCGTAGGTGAAATCGGTTACATAGAGAAAGACAAATGCTGTGAAATCTGACTTATGTGTGGACTCGAAAACCACTGAACCCACAGGACAGATCAGGTTGGCGGCTGCCAGAGGCGGGGGTGGGGGGAGAGAATCGGGCGCAGGGGCCTCCGAGGGCACAAACATCCGAATACACGGTCACTAAGTCCTGGGGACGTGATGGACGGCACGGTGGCCACCGCTACCAGCCCTGTGGTGCACATTCGAAAGGTGCTAAGAGAGCAGATCTTGAAAGTTCTCATCACAAGAAAAAAATGGTAATTGTGAGGTGATGAATGTTAACTAACCTTATTGTGGCAATCATTTTGTATTAATAATATATACATATATCAAATCATTATGTTGTATCCTTTAAACTTATACAATGTTAGATGTCAATTACATCTCAGTAAAACTGGGGGAAGACCCAAGCCCTGTCCCTCCTTTTTGCGAGGCCCTGAGTTTGGAACAATCCAGCCCTCAGAGGGCACATCCCTCACACAGCAGTAGTGAGTGAGCGGGGGCCCTGGCGCGGCCGGGCTTGGGCCCTAAGGCCCCTCTTCTGCGCTTGCTCAGCTGTGGCCTGGGAGTGAGGCCCAGGCTGCCTTCTCCCTTCCCAGAGCCTCTCCTTGAGGGGTAGGGCGCCCTCTCTTGGAGAGGTCCGGGCTGTGCCACCAAGACTCTGAGCCTGTGGGGTGAAGCCTTGCTGGAGCTAAAACCTGCCTGTGCCTTCCTGGGTCCTCAGGAGCCAGGGGATCCTGTCACACCCAGAGGCTGTGAGGGTCCCCAGTCATTGTCTCCCCTGTCCTCCGGCCCTGCTCCTGAGCAGACGGGAGCGTTGTTGCTCCCGGTGGGTGGAGGGGCTCGGCCCCAGCTGCTGTCAGGCCGGCCTGGGGCAGGCCTGTTGAGGCTGCTCTTCTGACTTGGTTGGTAGCGGTGGTGGGAGGTGAGGAGAGAAAGCAGCACAGAGTCACCTGGGCATGCTGGGTCCTTTTGCTCTCCTGAAAAAGATGCCAGTCCTGAGCCCATCTGGCCCCAGACAGTTTTGTTTAAGCATAGAATCCTGTAGCCCTAAGTGTAGCCATTCCACTAAGAGTTGGCATGACTCACCTTGATGGCCACAGGCCTCATGGCTCTAAGAAGACTTAAGGTCCTGGTCAGGAGGAAGGAAGGAAGGGAGGGAGGTAGGAAGGAAAGAAGAAAGGAAAGGGGGAAAAAAAAAAAGAAGAAAGAAAAGAAAAAGAAAAAAGAAAAGAAAAGAGAAAGTGGGAGGTAGGGTTTTCTTTAAGAACAAGCAGTGAGTCAGAGTGGGGTCAGCCACATGCTGTCTTTGCGACCTTAGGCAAGTGACTCAGTACGTGGCTTCAGGACTCACATTGGCAACATGGAAAGCATCTCACCAGCCTCAGGAGAGAAACAAACGTAGCTTCCCCTGGATAGTTAAGACATCTTGAGATCTCACAGTCTTCTAAGAAACATAGTCTTAATATTTTCACCTTGTTTTGAGATCATGTATTATAAACTGACTTTCTTTTGTTTTTCCCCCTCTGGTTTCCATTCATTAACACTTCTGATTTCTGTCACCACCTGGCAATATAGGGACAGCCCCGCTCTGACTGTGTGCAGATGAGGACACAAGGCTAAGTGCCTTAATGAGGCGGGGCATCGCATTTCTCTGCAGCTGTGACTCAATCCATCATCAGGAACATGAGGAGTTCCTTCTTATTTTAAAATAAAAGGTATAGTATTACAAACATAAAAACAGAGGCCAAGAGATGACAATTTTTCATGTAATCAGTAAGAAAGGCAAAGCCAGAATTCAAATCCAGATATTCTGTCAGGTATTTCGTAGAGTTTTCCCGGAATCCCAACATTTAGAGAAGGTATTTTCCTCATTCACACATAAACAGGGCCAGAGGTGGCAGGTGGCCTGCCTGAATCCTTGTCCTTCCATAGGAGACATGGCTTCATTCTGGCCTGTTCCCCACGGCCCATGATGTCCGTCCTTGGCCGCCAGTCTGAGGCCTTCTTTCCACCCAGAGCAGCGGCATGACAAACAGGGACCTCAGGACCCTGAGCTCCAATCCTAGTTCTAACATCAAGCCCAGGACATTCCTCTGAGCACCCCCAGTTCTTGGGGGAGGGGTAACAAGGTTTTCCCGCCCTGTCTTGGGATGGTTGGAAAGAACAAGGAGATACTACGCTGGGTTGGGCTGGGGCTGGGGATAGGGCTGAGAACAGTGGTACTGCTGGAATCGTCCAAGACCCCCAGGAAAACCCTGCTCCGTGTTCCTTCTCTGCACCTGGCCAAGGACTAGAGGCTCCCAAAGTGCTCCGGGCACCTCCGTGTGGGGACATCACTTCCTATGAGTAAGTCTGAGGTTTCAGTGGAAGAAGGCGAAGCCCGGAGGGCAGGGCTGACCAGGCAGGCTGGAACGAGGTGCCCGGTCTGCTCTTCCCAGAAAAGGATTCTGTGTTCTCAGGTCTGGCAGAACGTGGGGTCCCCCATTCCAGGCTTCTCTCCCAGTGTGAGAGGAAAGAGCAATGGCTTCCTAAGGTGCTTGTTCTATTCTGTTCTAGAACAGCTGCTCTCACCCTAGAGAAAAATGGAGAGGACTAGAGCCATCAACTTAGCAGCAGTCTTGCCTGGGGAAAAGCGTTTCACTCACTGTAAAAGTTCTTAGAATCCCAGTCGCATCCTCTGGGGTTCGGTGTGATGATTTACGAGAGGCAGGAGACAGCCTATCACTACTGAGACGAGACAGTAAGAAGTCCCGTCATCTCCCCTAAGAGGGATGCTGAGCACAGGCATGCACACAGGCCCAAGCTGAACCTGAGATCCCGGAACTTAGAAACTACATGGGCTCCCTCTCTTCCCACCCAATAGGGGACCTGGATTTCCAAAACAAACACAAATAGCTAAAAGGGCTGGGAATTTTGTGGCAGCTTAGTTTACATGAACACAGTGTACATTTCAATGCATTAAATTAGCAAGGCTCTTTCCCCCTCTGGTATTAGATGTTAGGACAGTGGTTTCCCTGGGGAGCAAGCAGAAGCAGCTGGGGCTGGAAGAGGGCATGGCGGTGACTTCCCAGGGGTGGAAAGCATCCTGTCCAGTGAGCTGGGCCTGGTCCCACAGGTGTGCTCACATTGTGGAAGTTCATCAGCCTATACATTAATGTTGGTATAATTTTCTGTATATGTTACTGTCATGGAAGTTTTCCTAAAATTAATGTTTTGGTCTTTATCTTATTTTTTAACAAGAAAGAATGCCCAGTGCTAATGAGGACACAATGAAATAAACACACATATTTTTTGAAAGCGGTTTGCCGATGTAAGTCAGGAGTTTTGGTGGTGTTTGCATTCTCTGTCCTATTCTTTTGGAAATCTCTTAAGTAAATATCTCAGAATACAAAAAAAATGTTTATATATCAACAATATATGTCTTCACAGCATAAGTGAAAAGATGAAAACACCCTAAATGTTAAACAGTAGAGGAAATATGTATGTTTATAAAGTACTATACAGTCATTAAATTGTCTGAATGCTTAATAAGCACAGTTTCCCATGTAATTAAGTAAAAAGGCAGAATGCAAGATTTATGTATTTGTTGTTTCAACAGTATTAAAGCACTTAGTCTCATAATAAATAAAGGTCTAGTTTTTTTTTTTTTTTAAGGGAAGGCATTAAGTATATCTTTAAGACAACAGTAAATAAGAGTTTGGGAAGTTACTCATTTTCCAGGCGAACCAGTCTTTGGCATTGAGAAACCCATGCCCACACACTGCTGGTGGGAAAGGAAAAAGGCGCAGTGGCTTTGGCGGACCTGGGGTTCCTCAGAAGCTTCAGTGCAGTCGCCCCAGGTCCCAGCCACCCCACTGCTGGTACACGCTCAGGCGGGGCGAGACGCGTGCCCACACGGAAGCTTGCACATGGATGTCCATAGGGGTGTTATTCCCAACAGCCCCAAAGCGGAAACTGCCCAAATGTCCATCATCCAAATGAAAGGATAAACTAAACACAGCATATCCATAAATGGGATAGTGTTTGCTAATAAAAAGATATGAAGCATATCCCTGCTGCAACGTGGATGAACCTGGAAGACCTTAGGCTGAATGAAAGAAGCAGCCACAAAGGACCGCATGTCGTGAGTCCACTCACAGGATGTGTCAGACTAGGCACCTCCACAGGCTCAGGTAGGTGAGTGGTTTCCGAGGACTGATGTTGGGGGTGACTTCTAGCAAGTACAGGGTTTGGGGGGAGGACGTCAACGTGCTGTGAAGCTGACTGTGGTGATGGCTGCACACTGGCTGGCACACTTTCAGTGGGTGGCTTGTGCGGTACATGAATTGCATCTCGACAGAGCTGCTATTGAAAAGGAACCCCACGCAGCGAGCGGCAGCCGCGCTCCTGCATGGTCTGCTGTGGTCCAGGGCACGTGCAGCAGATTCTCCTGTGCGCTGTGGCCTGCGGACTGAATCTGCTAAGAAACGTCTCCAGGCCAGCTCTCACTGGCTTCACACATCTTTCACCCTCTGTATGTTTCAGAGTCCTTGGCAAACTCACAAGTAATGCCTGCTATTTTCACAGGGTGGCAAGCACCTAGGGGTATACTTCCTGCACTGAGTCCCTTGGGCTGGCCCAGAAATAAGCACACATTTCAGCCTTTACCCTGCCCCTCCCTCCAAGTGGGGGTGAGGGCTGGGGGCTTACAGCTTGGCTCACACTTCAGACTTCAGCCTGGTCACCTTCCCACCCTCCCTCAGGGCTCGGCCCCCTGGATCTGGTTCCTAGGTGTCATGATGGGAAGGGGAAGAAGCACAGAGAGAAGCTTGTTGGAGAATGTATTCCTCCATCCTTCCTGAGGCTCTGATCCAAGCAGCTGAAGGAGGTAAGAGTAGTAGACTGATGGGAAGAAAGGGGCTTTTAAGAAGTTCTGCTAGGGGACCATGGTCCCCTTTATGTGTTACCAGGCAGGGGTCTGGCCCTGAGCAGGTCTGCCCCTGAGCGGGTCTGCCGAGGGCCAGCTGCAGTGTGTGGGTTCTTGACTTCATGTGGGAAAGATTCACAACACGTGTCCAGGTGGCTGTGAAGGTGCGTTTATTAAAGTTGGGGACAGTGAGACAAGGAAGGGCTCGGCATAGAGGAAGCAACAGGAGAGCCCAGGCTGGGCTGCCCTGGGAAGTCAGAGAAAAGGGGGCCTTGGGGACAGGTTCAGGTTATTAGCCTGGGACAAGCTGCCAACTGCCCATTGCCTTGGAGTTTAGGAGACAGGTACCAGTGGGGAAAGCAGTGGGGGAAGAAGCGGGGGAGGGAATGGCACAGGCTGCCCCCTGCCAGGTCCTTTGTCTAGAGGCTTTTGTCTCTCTCTTGTAGGTGGAAACCTTAGGGGAGGTTTCAGCAGAATAGCCATCAGTTCTCCAGGTGTGTTCTTCCAGGGAGGTGTTTTCCACTGATTGGTCAGTCTCAGTTACTGCAGCTGGTCCCCACGTGGCCCTCCTGGTTCTGCTGCTTTTCTGGGCCTAGAGCCAAGACACAGCTGAGGCCCAGATGTTGTCTCCAGGGAGGAAAAGCTGAAGAGGAGAGGTTACCCTGGGGGTGAGGTCCTTGTTCCCCAAGTCTTGCCCCCTGCCCCAGTGACCTTCTATATCTGCCTGTAAATTGCTTGGCCATTGTGTTCGGCTCTGTCTGTTTCCCTGTTCTACTGCTGTCAAGTTTTCCCAAACTTCTCATTATCCTGTCTCCGTTGCCATTGGGGAAATCCAAACAGAAGAACTGAATTTTGAAGTTACTTTATCACCTGAGCTGTGTTGTTTTAGCTCTGACACCACTCAGATTGAACCACACAGCTCACGGTTCTCTGGACGCAGCCACTGAGAGTTTATAGCCTACCTATCTCTCTCCTTGACACGATCCCATTATGCTGTATACGTGGTCCGTGGGAGAAAGAAGCCATACCTGCTGTGGGCTTTTGCTTAACAAGATGGGTGGGCAAAGCCGTGACTGTTAAAGGGTTCTCTATAGCAAAATGTTAACAGTTTCCTCTGAGTGGCAGGATTATGAAATTCTTTTTTAAAAATTATATTTTATTGATTATGCTATTAGTTGTCCCATTTCTCCCCATCACTCCCCTCCACTCTGCACATGCCCCCCCACCCACACTCCCCCCTTAGTTCATGTCCATGTGTCATAAGTTCTTTAGCTTCTACTCTTCCCACACTATTCTTGCCCTCCCCCTGTCTATTTTCTACCCACCGTCTATGCTACTTATTCTCTGTACCTTCCCCCCCCCTTTCTCCCACTCCCCTGTTGCGAACCCTCCATGTGGTCTGCATTTCTGTGTTTCTGCTCCTGTTCTACTTGTTTGCTTATTTGCTTTTATTTTAGGTGTGGTTGTTAATATCTGTGAGTTTGCTGTCTTTTAACTGTCCTATTTTTTATCTTCTTTTTCTTAGATAAGTCCCTTTAACATTCATATAATAAGGGCTTGGTGATGATGAACTCCTTTAACTTGACCTTATCTGAGAAGCACTTTATCTTCCCTTCCATTCTAAATGACAGCTTCGCTGCATAGAGCAATCTTGGATGTAGGTCCTTGCCTTTCATGACTTGGAATACTTCTTTCCAGCCCCTTCTTGCCTGTAAGTCTCTTTTGAGAAATCAGCTGACAGTCTGATGGGAACTCCTTTGTAGGTGACTGTGCCCTTATCCCTTGCTGCTTCTAGGATTCTCTCCTTCATTTTAATCTTGGCTAATGTAATTATGATGTGCCTTGGTATGTTCCTCCTTGGGTCCAACTTCTTTGGGACTCTCTGAGCTTCCTGGACTTCCTGGAAGACTATTTCCTTCACCAGACTGGGGAAGTTCTCCTTTATTATTTGCTCAAATAAGTTTTCCACTTGTTGCTCTTCCTCTTCCCCTTCTGGTACCCCTAGAATTCGGATGTTGGGACATTTAAAGATGTCCTGGAGGTTCCTAAGCCTCTCCTCATTTTTTTGAATTCTGGTTCCTTCATTCTTTTCTGATTGGATGTTTCTTTCTTCCTTTTGGTCCACTCCATTGATCTGAGTCCCAGTTTTCCTTCCATCACTATTGGTTCCCTGTGCGTTTTTCTTCATTTCACTTATTATAGCCTCCATTCATTCGTCTAATTTGTGACCAAAATCAACCAATTCTGTGAGCTTC
Organism: Anoura caudifer; assembly: GCA_004027475.1. Taxonomy (NCBI): domain Eukaryota; kingdom Metazoa; phylum Chordata; class Mammalia; order Chiroptera; family Phyllostomidae; genus Anoura; species Anoura caudifer. Next base: position 93,517 of record PVKU01003025.1, on the reverse strand, counting down.
CTAATCACCAATGCTTTGAACTGTGAATCTGATAGGTTGGCTATCTCTTGGTTGCTTAGATGAATTAGCTCTGGGGCTTTGATCTGTTCTCCTGTTTGAGCCATCCTTGATTTTGGCTTTTTGTTTTTTGTTTTTTGTTGTTTTGTCTAGTCGCAGCGGTTACGTAGTGAGGGGTGTAGCCTTAGGCCATCACCAGGGCGGGGCAACCCAGTCGCTGGGTTGTGACACTGGATGTGGGGGCGGGGTCTGAGAGGGAACAATGGCACCTGCTCCGCTCTTGGATTCCAGTCCCTTCTGCCACCTTCCCCAAGCAAACTGGGCCCCTCTGGCACTGATTTTCATGTGGGTGGGCTCGTGCATGCCCCAGGACCCCACGGGTCTCTCCAACAAACTCTCCCTTGAGGCTGGGACTCCCCCCACCTCCGCTGCCAAGCCCCTACCCCCACAAGTGTTCTCAGTGCCCTTTAGGCTCTATTTCCCAGTGCTGGGGCCCTGCGCTGCACAGTCTGTTTTGCTGCCAGTTTTCGCCTGGCTTACCTGAGCGCAAATGTGTGACTGTGGTCAGCTACCTTGCGCGCCTCGCTTGGTCTGCTCGTTGCCTTCCTGTGCTCAGTAACCGCCGCCTGTGTGCCCGGGACCACCAGCTACTGCTTCTTCCTGCTGCAACCCCTCTCCGCCAACCGCCAACTCCGCCCCTCTTACCAGTCTGGGTGAATCACTTCCGTACAATTCAATCTTCTATCCGTTCTGGGTGAGGTTTTTTGGTTCTATATTTTTGTTGTCCTTAATCTTGGTTGTGAGAGGAGGCACAGTGTGTCCGCCTACGCCTCCATCTTGGCCAGAAGTCCGGATTATGGAATTCTTATTTCTTGGAACTCACCTGTACTTTCTGAGCCTTATAGGAACAATGAATATCTATTAAGTAAACACATGAATGCTACTGACTAGTAGGTCCCAGAGGAAAATACAATAGAACCAGAGAGCAGACTGTCTCCGCTCAGAGCATACTGAGGTTTCCACTAACCTAAGCGGGACTCAGAGCCCGGGCATCCAGGACAGCTGGTCCTGAAGACCATTTCAAGGTTTCCATGACCTCAGTTCCAGCTGCCCTCTTGGAAGAGAACTTGATTCTAAGAACAGACATATAAAGACCCTTGTTCTAGAAGGTTGGATCTGGGTCCTAATCCTATTCAGTTATTGAACAGGTGAATAATTTAATCACTGAGGGATTGTTGAGGGAACTACAAATATTTAGACTGACGCCTCCGCAAAGCAGTGGAGGGTTACCACACGGAAAGGCCCTGGGGACGAGCCAAGGACAGCGCTGTGTGAAGCTTCAGAGGCAAGTTTCAGCGTGATTTTGGAAGAACATTCGACTATCCGAGGCCCATCCCCGCGGAGGACTGCCTCCTGGGACAGTTCCACCTTCACCGGACACTGGACGTCGTGTCCAGACCGCTAAAGGCCTTCAGTTATCAGGGGAGAGTCGGAGCAGACAATCTGTGTGACCCTTTTACCCCAGACCTCCTGACTCCACAGGGCTCTCTGCACCGATTTTGGCTTGTTTTGGTCTATTTTTATTAGATCATACTCCCTTGTAACTGCAATTTAATGTATAGCTTAAAAAACTTAAAATTAATACAAAACTACCACCATTTGAGTCAGGGAACCGTCGACCTACCTGCTCCTGCGGCTGCAGCTGAAAATCGCCCATCTCCACTTCTGGAGCTGCGTTCAGCCTGAGCCTGGCTGCTCAGCGGCTGCTGCCCTCTTGTGGAAGTGAGGAGTACACCTGCGTAGGAAGCAACCAAGATGCATTTGAGGCTGCTGTCTGCAGACACATCCCGGTGTCTTTCCTTCCCCCAAGTCTTCACTTTCGGTGTGAACACAGGAGTTCTTGACCCTAGCCTACCAGGACCTTTTGTTTACATTCACAACACCATTATGTCCCATAAAATACTGGACTTTTAGCTGCAATAGAAAGTCCTGGCTTCCACCGAGTGGTGGGAATTTGCGCCTGCCCATTTCGGGCTATGGAGAGAACGTGGATGTTGGCACAGTGCTGTGGAAAGGCCACTCGACCAGGTCTGAAGGCCTCGGCTGTAGCTCATGTGCGGCCATTCCTATGTCACCTTGAACAAGTCACAGATTTATCACACCTATAAACTGCTCTGGCATTTGGAGATGAGATCCTTCAGAGAAAAGGGGTCTGTCCCAGGAGCACCGCTTACAGCTGCTATTCACAGCACAAGGCCTGCGGTTCTGTCCCAGCCAGGGGCCCGCCGGCACCCAGGGGGCACTCAACAACCCAGGCCTTTTTCATCCATGCCTTCCCCCTCGGCGACAGCCACAGGCAGGCAGAGGTTTTTCTTTTCTCTTCAAAAGGGCCCACAATCCCAAGGTTGCTCAGGTGCCTGAAAACATTTACCAAGTTCTCCAAGCAGGTTTTGCCATTCTTGCTGAGGATATGAAGCCTTGTGACCAACTGGTCACTGAAGAGACTTCTCAGGGCTTCATGTGAGGGGGGCACCACTGAGGACACCACACGGTTTGAGTGCCGGGCAGGTAGTGCGCAAGGCCGAACTGCAAGGTGGTTTGGGATAAAACCACAGTTGGCAGCTCAATGAGGAACATGCCTTTTACTTCGTGTGTGGGTCATGAACTGCTAAGACACTTTAATGAAAAGAGTCAAAGAAACAGAACAAAGATTTAACAGGCAATCAATGATTGTGGAAACTCTTCAACATTACGAGGGCATCACAAACAATGCCTTCGCCTGGAAGAATGGACCTATAATCACGTACGCTGTGGCTGAGATCATGCAGTGATTTCAAGGAACTTAAGGAGCAGGGAAAGCGATCACCAGGGTAGAGTGTAAGAAATGCAGCTCCCTCAGGGCTGACTCAGCTAAACTCCCATTTCCAGGGACTCAGCGGCCCCACACCACACAGAGTATTTCCCATTATCCTTTCAATATTTAACTTAACGCAGGACATCTCTCCATGTCAGCATATAGATGATCTATTTCATTCCTTAGAAAGACTCCATAACATTCCTTTGTATTAATTTACTATCATTTACCTAATTAATCCCCCACTAATGGACATGAGTTGTTTCCAATTTTCTGTATTACAAACAATACAGCAATAGAGCCCTTAGATATTTTATTAATGTACACTTTTATCCAGTTTTTTGACATACAAATATTGAACTCTATTATTTTTCAATTTTTGATTACAGTTGACAGCCAGTATCATTTACTAGTTTGAAGTGTACAGCATAGTGGTCAGACATTGACATGATTTACGAAGTGCCCCGCCTCACCCTGTAAGCCTAGCACCCGCCCGAACCACACGTAGTTAATACAACGTTACTGACCACGTTCCCGTGCTGTACTTTACATCCGCACTGACTATTCCGTAACTGCCAATTCGTACTTCATCCCTTCACATTTCTCACCCAGTCCCCCACCCGCTTCCCGTCTGGCAACCATCAGTTTGTTCTGTGTCTATGAACGAGTCCATTTCCATTTTGTTTGTTCACCTGTATTGTTCTTTAGAGTCCACACACAAGTGAAATCATATGGCATTTATCTTTCTGTCAGATTTATTTCACTTAGCATAATAACCTCTAGGTCCATCCACGCTGTCACAAATGGTAAGATTTCATTTTTTGTGGCCGAGTAATATTCCATTGTATATATGCACTACTTCTTTCTCCACTCATCTACTGATGGGCACTTAAGTTGTTTCCATATCTTGGCGATTGTAAACAAATGCTACAATGACCACCAGGACTCATGTTATCTTTTCAAATTACTGGTTTGGGTTCCTTGGGGTAAATACCTACAAGTAGGGTTGCTGGGTCATACAGTAGTTCTAGTCTTAAATTTCTGAGGGCCCTCTGTAGTGTTTTCCACAGTGGCTGCATTTAATCTGCATTCCCACCAGCAGTGCATGAGGGTTCCCTTTTCTCCACATCCTCGCTAACACTTGTTGATTTACTGATGATAGCCATTCTGACAGGTGATGTGTCGTTGTGGTCCTAATTTGTTTCTCTGATTAGTGGTGGGTGTTGAGCATCTGTTCATGTCTACTGACCATCTGTATGTCCTCTTTGAAGAAATGTCTCTTTGGGTCCTTGCTCATTTTTGAATTGGATGGTTGGTGGGGGGGGGGTGAAGTTATAGGAGTTCTTTTTTATTTAATAATTTTTTAGAGAGATTTTATTCATTTATTTTTAGAGAGGGGGAGGGAGGGAGGATGAGAGGGAGAGAAATATCAACATGTGGTTGCCTCTTGCACGTCCCCTCTTGGGGACCTGGCCTGCAATCCAGGCATGTGCCTTGACTGGGAATTGAACCAGTGACCCTTTGGTTCACAGGCCTGCACTCAATCCACTGAGCTACACCAGCCAGGGCTATGAGTTCTTTATAAAGTCTGAATATGACTCCCTTAATGGATGTTGTTATTCAATTTGTCTTTTAGTTTTGTTGGTTTCCTTTGCTGTGCAAAAGCTTGTTTGATACAGTCCCATTTGCTTTTCCTTAACTTCCTATCTCTGAGGAGATATATCAGAAAAAAATATTACGAAGAGCAACATCAAGAGAGTTCATTGCCAATTTTTTCTCCTAGAAATGTTATGGTTTTGAGTCTTTAATCTTTTTTTTATTCTTATACATGGTTTAAGGTTGTATAGTTCAATTCTTTTGCATGTATCTGTCCAGCTTTCCCAACACCATTTATTAAATAGACTGTCTTTATCCCTTTGTGTATTGCCTCCTTTGTCACAGATTAATTGACCATGTAAGTGTGGGTTTATTTCTGGGCTCCATTCTGTTCCACTGATGTGTGTGTCTGTTTTTACTCCAGCACCATACCATTTTGATGGCTATGGCTCTGTAGTACATGTGATATCCAGGTAGCATGATTCCTCCAACTTTGTTCTTCCTTCTCAAGATTGCTGTAGTTATTCTGTGGTTCCAAATAAATTTAGGATTGTTTGTTGTAGTTCTATGAAAAAGTGCCATTGGCATTTTGATAGGAATTGCACTGAATCTATAAATGTCCAGACGTAGTATGGACATTTAACAATAGTAATTATTCCTCTCCATGAGCACGTTAATATGCTTCCATTCATTTGTATCTTCAATTCTTACAGTTTTCCGAATACACGTCTTTTATCTCCTTGGGTAAATTTATTACTAGGTACTTGATTGTTTTTTAATTTATTAATGTATTCTTTCTTTATTTTTCACACTGTCACAGACATCTCCCATTTCCCCCCTTTGCCCACCTCCACCTATCCCCCACCCTGCCTCCCCCGGCCCTCACCACAGTGTTGTCTGTGTCCGTGGGCTCTGCATGTATGTTCTTTGGCTAATCTCTGATATTTTATTGTTTTTGATACAATTATAAATAGGATTGTTTTCTTAATTCATCCTTCTGATATTTCGGTATTGGTGTATAAAAATGCACCTGATTTCTGAATATAAATTTTGTATCCAGCTACTTTACTGAATTCATTCATCAGTTCTAATAATAGTTTTTTGTGGAATCTTTAGGGTTCTCTATAAATAGTATCATATGACTCTTTTTAAGACGATTTTTTTATAATTAGATTTTCCCACAAGATGATTTTCCTTCAAGAGCTGGCTTGCTAACTCTTGAAGGTGAAGTTTTGGCTGTCTCTAAATGGTATTTTTAGTTTAGTGTGGGGAACTCTTCTTTGTCCCCTAATACTGGATAAGCTAACTTTCCCTTACCAGAATAATGGAAAAGTTCAAAAGCAGACAATGTTTGACAACCTCAGATACCTTGCATCATCTACACCTGCTAAAAAGAAAATATCCGAGTGAGGTATTTGTTACATTAGTCTTAAAACATTTTCTTATTTACAAGGAATCTCACCAACTGAAGTGAGAGTCAACTGCCAGCAATGCATGTTTCATGAGTCATTTAACTAGCCTGAATTTTAAAGATACTTTTTCTCTTCCCAAATACTTCAAGCCCACTGAAATGAAAATTTTTTTCTAAAAAAAAAAAGTTGATCACAGTGAAGGTTCATATTAAAGCATAATTTTAATGGGCCTTTTAATTAGCTTTTATCACTGATACAAAAAGGTACACTGAGAAAATGTTTTCACTAAAAAATAAGTAACAAATTAACAGGAGCACTACCCAACCAACTACTCCTAAGTATTATATCAGTACTAAGCCAATCTGCCTTAATAAAGGTTTGTTAATAAAAGTAGCCTACTCTGAGTGTCCACCACGGACCAGACACTGTTCTGATGTTTCACACACACAAAACCTTCAGTCCTTGGAATAACCCTGTTACAGAATGGACCCATGGCGGGGGATCTCTCTCTACTATGATTCTTTGCCTGCCACCCTTAGGAATTGTGGCTCTCAATGCCGGAGTTTGGTAAAGAGGAAAGGAAGGAACTATTTAAATAAAGGTTATACAGGTTTAGAATAATGGCAGAATTCCACTGTTAAATCTCACTCCCTTCAGAAACTAAGATACACCCATAAACACACAGTCCTGCCCTCCCCCTTTTGCCCAGTCAGGCCAGCCGCAGAGCACACCCGTCAGAAGTACTGCCCTCCAGAAGGAAAAAACAAGTCCACAGCTCATGGTTCCACTCCCAGTTCCTCCCAGTAATCCGTGCTCCGCAGTTCCCAGCACCAGCAGCTGTGTCACTTCCGTGATCCCAGTTCTTAATCCAAATCCACATGACACCTCGTCAAGGCACACCAGCAAGAGTCCCTGCATTCTCCCGAACCAAACCGCTGAGAACTCTGCATGTCTGCTACATCTTGCTTCCTGCTTCCTAAGCCACATGGTTCAAATCCCCAAAACCGCGTGATTAGAACCCACATGGCTGGTGCACCTGTGCTTAAATCCCAGCGTGAACCTTCCTCCGCGACCCCATTTCCGACTCCTCCCACAATTGGCTACACCTGTGAGACCTCCATTGCTTTCTGCCTTCCTCAGCTGCCAGTAGTCCGGGCAAGGCATGGCCCCTTGGCATGGAGCAAGCCATCTCCAAGCTCTCACATGGGCGGGCGCTGTAACCAGAGGGAACTGCCTCCCAGTTACATCACAGGTCTAAGTTATGCACATCTCCCTAGCTAGACTTGTTGATATGCAAAGTAACTCAATGGCCCTGCTCCAGGTGTCCCATCCGCCAGTCCAGACTTGTGGGGGCGGGGTATCCTGGTCACCCTGAGATCTGGGCCCCGTTACCAACCCCTCTTTGGGGTCTGTACCCCATTACAACCCTAGAAGGAACATAAGCAAACAGACAAATGAGCACAGCCACAGTTAGCGGCAGCAGCAGCAGGACAAGACCACAGGCCTCCCCGGCTCCTGCCGTGACTGGTCCCTTCCTCTGCATCTCCTACACACTCCCTGTTGGAAACAGGATGCCCCCATGCCACCACATCCTGCTGCTTTAACCAGTGTGTTTCTGACATACTGGGTATCTATTTTAAATTTACTTTTATCCTCACACTAGGAAATGCTTACTGATTTTAGAGTGAGGGACAGGGAGGGAGGGAAAGAGAGAGAAACATCGATGTGAGAAACAGCGATTGCCTCTAGCATGCACCCTGATCAGGGACCAAACCCACTCACCCCCCAGGTACGTGCCCTAACCGGGAATGGAACCCGCAACCTTTCAGGGTAGGGGATGAGGCTCCCACACCAGCCAGGGCTACTTAAAACTTTATTTGAAGTGAGTTTGGCTTGCTTCAATCTGTATCTCATTTCCTATCTATGCCCACTTTCATTGTGGCAGATGGGCCTGGAGGTCCTGAAAATGTCTGAAACAAAGGAGGACACAGACCCCCGCAGCAACGTCCAGCACTGGATCAGACTAGTGTTGCTGGAAGAGGTGCCACAAAGAGCCTGAAAAGGGCAGCCTGACAACCACAGGGCACAGAACCTGCCATGCTCCTCGTAACGCAAAGGGCTGGCTCACAACACTGGTTATGATGCTCCAAACCGTGAATCTGAGAGGTGTGTCACCGTATACACTTGCTTGCTGCTGCTGTTTTTCTGATGAGAAGACACAGAATCACTTTAGATCACTTCCATTAATTTAATATTTATTTTCACTTTATATCCAGATGTCACATTTTCTACATTAAAATATAATCATGCTGACTCCCCCCAACCTCCCCAACACCCTCCGAGAAAAAAGTGAAGAACTTTACACAACTTGAAGGATGGAATGCACAAAGAAGTCACCACTGCGCCCAAGTAACAAAGAACACGGAGCAGCACACAGGAGACACGGCGGAGTGCAGGGAAGACAGCTCAGGGCTCAGAGCCGGAAGGAGCAGGAATTAAAAGGCTAAAGCTTTTAAACGCTATCACTTGTGCCACAAGATGACCCTGAAGAGGCAGAGATAGGTCAGAAAGCAGGACCAAATATGGGGGTTTTCCAAAGGCTGCTCCCTAACAGAGTTTAAAATATCCATACACAGCAGAGCTTTCTCCTGCTGCCTTGCCTTCAACACCTGGCGAACACTGTAGAAAATTACACCACTGTTAGTGTGTCCAAGTGCAGACTGGGTATAGGTTCTTCTTCTTCTTCATTGTACCCCCAACTCTTTCCAAGCAACAATGACACTAGTCATTTTCATCAGGATCCCTCTGCATGAAAGCCCAGTAGGGATCGAGACCAGGTGTCCCACCATCGTCAGATCAACGCCAGCTGTGCAAAGGCCGGTGCCTGTGCTCCTCGGAGGAAGGGCGGACAGTAAGTAAGACACAGGGGCCCGACCCGTGCGCACTGAAGAGGACGAGGAGCTCCTTTTCTACCCATGAAAGGGAAGAGCAGGCGGCCAGAACAGGCCGGCTGCCAGAGCGGCAGCACAGACCCAGCAGCACACCGGCAACGCGAACGTGACACTCAGGAGAGAGGGCTCAGGGCTCTTCCGAGAGGAGGCTTCTTTCCGCCCTGCCCCTGCCCCTGATTGGAAGATGAGAGCGTTGTAACTTCCGATAGCGATATTCTTGAGCGGGTGGAGAGGAAGGTCTGAACATCCAAATACTGAGGACACCGCCAGGCAACTGGCTACCCACTATGTACAAATACACACATCAGTAAGGAAATCTCACCTCCATCCCCGCAGCTACTTTAAACAAAGCATGGAAAATCCAGGATCTCTGAACAGGGAATATTTTAAAGTCTGTTAGCAGTTTAAGACACGGCAACACTGGCACAGGATGTCACCTACTCTGTTCTTAATTACAGGGTAACATGGTAAACTCCAACATAAAGGTGGCAATGGGGGGCGCGAAAGGGTACGGACAGCAGAACCAGTGTGTCGCAAGGGTGCTGAGTCAGCGACGAGTGGCAGCTAGTGCTTTGCGGAGTCCCGCGGGTAGAATTCGCTCAGGGTGCTCTGAGGGATTCTCTTCAGCATTTCTTTGGGGAAAATTCGGAGCAGCTGCCAGCCAATGTCCAAAGTCTCAAAGACAGTGCGGTTTTCGTAAGGACCTTGTAAAAAAATTGAGATTGGATGAATACAGGCAAATGACTTCCAACTCACCGGTGTCATTCAGGGTGCACCCTGCTATACGACCAGCCCAGTGAGCACGGAGTATGAAAAAGAAGAGGGGTGGAGCACGAGGCCTCCCCAGACTGGATGGGACTGAACATGCAAATGAGGGCCCAGACCATAAGCACCATCTGGAAGCAGAGGAAAGGGAGAAGCCCGGGGCTAGAGACAGCAGGCAGGCAGTCTGGTGTGTGCAGTGGGTGAGCGGGGAGCCTATCCCACAACTGGGTAGCATCCAAATACCTTGGGCGGTGGAAACCAACCCAGTGTCGTGTCCAGAGGGTAGTGAGAAAAAGTGTTTCCCAGCAGCAGAGGCCACAATGGATGCATAGAGTGTGAAAGGCCACCTGAGCACATGCACAGGTCAGCGGTTTTCAAAGTTATTTTTTTTTTTACATAGCATAAACCATCCTTATCGTGTAAACAAATCTCATTTCTTAACCAAGGAATCAGAGTGGCTGAAGTTCTGGATTCTTTTCTCTACCAGAAGAACTTCAATTTTACTTTAAAAATAAAACACACGCTTACTTGTATATTGGGGACTTTTAATGTTAATAAAACATGTGTCACACAACTAGAAAGTGCACAAGCCCTAAGTGTGTAGCTTCCGCACTGCTCCAAAACAAACACACCTGGTCCCAGCAGCACGGGGCTCAGGAAGAGTGCTACCAGCATTAGCAGGAGTGGCAGGGGAGAAACCAAGCAAAGCAGCTTGGAAACTCTGCAGGTACGATGAAAGGGAAACCATTATGGACTTTTTTAGTAGAGGGACAATCAATAAAAGCTACCCTGGCAATGGCACATAGGGACAGGGGAGATTGGTGAAAAAGCTGGCCCTGACGGCCAGGGAGGACCAGACCAAAGGCGTGCACTAGGTCTTAAGACTCAAACTGTGGCCCCACTCAGAGAGTGGCCTGAGATCAGAAGCTTCAGCATCACCAGGAACTTGAGAACAATGCCCAGTCACTGAGCTGGAGCTAACCAAGACAATGGTCGTGCCAGAGGTAGACAGAAACTGAAAGGGAATTGCTATGCAGGTGGCCAGCTGGGAAAAACTCGGTGCTGACCGTGCTGAGCCTCAGGGATGGCGGCACAAACAACAGGGCCCAGGTGAAGGTGTGGGATTAGGACTCCGGAAAGAGGGTAAGGATCATACATAGCAATTCAGGCAACAGCACGGGGGAAAAGCCAAAGCTTAGGGACAAGAAAGCACAGAAAGAACAGGCAACCAAGCCTCTGGGAACACGCACAGTAAAGAAGCAGGAAGATAAATCAAAAAAGGAGATGAAGGCAGATGGGTCAGACAAGTCCCAAACCCCCAAAGCCAGAGGAGATGGTTGCAGAGAGGTTGGGAGGAGGAAGCCCTGGCAAGGGAAGCAACTGTGAGGAAGGGAGACAGTTAAAAGAGAGCTACATCGCTGGGAATCGTGGTGGAAGGCAGAGGGGGAGGAGCCAGAGTGCTAAGTACCCAGGCGTGAGGTAGCTGGAAGACCCTCTTCTCTGATCAGAAGAGAAACTATACAGAGACCAATGTGAAATCTCTCAAATTAGGAAAGAGGGTTTTAGAGCTACATATGAAGCTGTTGAAGTTTATAAGAAAAAATGCATCTTACCCTGAGCAATAAAGTTCCTCTCAAACTTCTGCAGAAATTCCAAGTAAAGAAGGTCGTCTGAGGTGAGGGCTTCTTCTCCAACCACGGCTTTCATGGCCTGCACGTCCTTACCGATAGCGTAGCACGCGTACTACAGGGACAAGGGTCACAGGACAGAAGGGAGGTTTTACCAGCGTTCACAGTGACCAAGGCCACACATGTGTAGCTTTAGCTGTCTTCACAAGAGACCACAGAAGGAAAGTCATGCTATTGACAGACACAACTCACATAAATTAAACTCATGAAAATATCAGAAGGACTTTATTACAAAGCAGTCTCACTCAGAAAGGAGTCTTTAGATATGCAATATAACCATTACTACAAAAACACACTTCCTTAATGTGTCACTGAGCTTACATTTTATAGAGCATTTGAAAATCAGAGCTCATACCACTAAGTATTCCATCTGGAAGTTCTATTCAAGAAAAATATTTGTGATATCAGGTGTACTATTTCTACTTCAAAGTTAAAAGTATTTTTATTTGTGCCTGCTATACAGTCTCATGAAACTATGGAAACCAAGGAATCCACAGAATACATAAAGCAATATCCCTTTGAGTGCCAGCAATTGCTTAATATGTTAAAGCAAGAAATATTAGAGTACCCTTTCAGGAATGACCCATAACTGTCATTAAGGTGTGTGTGGTTGCCTCTCACACGCCCCCTACTGGGGACCTGGCCTGCAACCCAGACATGTGACCTTACTGGGAATTGAACCAGCAACCCTTCGATTCACAGGCCAGCACTCAATCCACTGAGCCACACCAGCCAGGGCCTAATGACTTTTTATATTTCACATGAAGTCTATACTAAAATTGTATGTGAACAGGGAAAAGTAAAGTAATACATATGGGAGAAAGATAAGAGGTATAACAGCAGAAAGAATGGACCAAAGTTATTTACTTCCTTAAAGGCCATCCTTAAGATGATATACGTACCAGCTGGTTGGAGACGTCAGCGTGATCCTTTCTGGTCATACCTTCCCCAATAGCAGACTTCATTAACCGTGACAACGAGGGCAGCACATTAATAGGTGGATAAATCTTGGGCAGAATGGGAGGGGAAAATATTATATTTAAGTACAAAATTCAAGCTTTACTGGTAGAAAAGAAGTATTCTGAAACTTATTATTATCATCCCTTAAATTACATTAAACCACTGCATTGTTTCCTAGATTAGTTTGAACATGACTTCCTGGTACAAAATACTTCATGGCACAGTATTTCTTTTGAGAATCAAATCTGAAAAGTGAAACCTATACTCAGTATAAGATTATACTGAAAAGCTGAATTCTCAGTATCTGCCTACAGTATCAAATCTAACTGATCTTCTGAACTGACTCAAAATCACATACAAAATAAAAAGATTAAAAATAATTCCATCTAAAGGGTGATCTATTACAGAACCATAAAAAAGTCTGTCTTTGATTATTCAGCCATAAAAAAGAATGAAATTGTGTCATTTTCAACAAATTGGGTGGACCTTGAGGGCATCATGCTAAGTGAAATAGTCAAACAGAAGACAGATACCTTATGACCTCACTTATATGTGGAATCTAAAAACAAACAAAAATACCTCTGAGCTCACGGATATAGAGAACAGACTAGACTGATGGTTGACTGCCTGAGGCGCAGAGTGGGGGTAGGTGAGCTACATGGGTGAAGAGAGTCAAAAGGCACAGATTTCCAGTTCTACAACGAGTAAGCCAGGGGGATGCCATGTGCAGCACGGTGACCGTGTCAACAGAACTGTACTGCGTATTACACAGCAGCCAGGAGAGTGGCCTTCACGTTTCTCATCACAAGGAAAAAAATTTTAACTATGTTGATAGATGTTAACTGGACTTACATGGTAATCATTCCGTACTATACACAAATACTGAATCATTATGTTGTACAGTTGAAACTGATAGATCAATTATTCCTCAATAGGAAAATAAAACAGAAAAAAATTTGGTTTTGTATTACTACCAAGATTGGTAGATTACACCACTATGGAATAGAATATCCAGAAAAGTTCTTTAAAACAAGTGACTCCATTTTAAGGTACAATAAAAAAAAAGTGGAAATTTAATTCTTTATGCTAGCACTCTTATCCACAGCAGGACTTTGTCGTGAAGTCCTCAATTACTGTCACTGATTGGTTCTGCGACTTTAAGAGAAACAGCACATAACAAAACCATTTTTATCACAGGCTAATTGATATAAACAGGAGTTAACTTCCTATGGCATTTCATCAACTTTAGAACAAAATGACATTGAATTAAACATCATTCAAGGATCTGCTGTATATAGAAATGACAAGTTTACAGCCACATAAAATCAATTTAAGCTGATATTTAAAAAAAAAAAAAGTTCCTAAGAGCAAAGTCCAAGTCACTGAAGAGCAGATCTGTGAGCTTTAAAGCACTGCTCACATGGCAAATACCTGTCTGTTGTGCAGCTGCCTGTCCACGTAGATCTGCCCCTCTGTGATATATCCAGTCAAGTCAGGGATGGGGTGAGTGATATCTACCAGAAGACATCTGACATCAGTTAAAGTTGTCCATCTCATGTAAACAAACCCAGAGGATGTCCATCTGCATCACCCACAGCATTACCTAAAATGGCACTCTATAAAATAATTTTCTCTGATGATGGAAAAGCATTATACTTATACTGTACAATATGGTAGCAACTAGCCAAATGTGGATACTGAGCACAATAAAAATATGGCTAACATAACTGAAAGCCTTTATGGTTTTTCAAATTTATCTAATTTTAATTAACTTTAGAATTTAAACTACCAAATGTGGCTAGAGGTTATTATATCAGACAGTTTCATTTGGTTGCAGCACAGAGATGTGTTGGCACATGCGATAAATTAGCTGCAGTATAAAAAGGACTATATCCCCCCGGCTGGTGTGGCTCAGTGGACTGAGTGCCAGCCCACGAACCAAAGGGTCACCAGTGTGATTCCCAGTCAGGGCACATGCCTGGGTTGCAGGCCAGGTCCCCAGTGGGGGTGCTCAAGAGGCAACCACACACTGATGTTTCTCTCTTTCTCCCTCCCTTCCCCTCTAAAAATAAATAAATAAAATATATTTTTTTAAAAGTACTATTTCTCCTAGTTATGTGACCTCTTCCAAAAAGATTTTTCAAAATTCCATCTTAAACACCAAGTTCCCTTGCAGAGATTTGCCAATGGATGTATACTAAGAGAATATTCCTAGCTCATAAACTATTTCAATATGGAAAACACAGAGCTGCTAGACCAGTAAAGCAACATGACGCAGGCAGCACCAAAAAGGCCACACAAATGAAGACATTTGAGTCTGCTAAATTACATGAAGTAACTTTGTAGCTACTTTCTCAAAAAATGGCTTTCATGTCAGAGGCAGTAAAGTGGACCAGGTGGTGTGAATGATGAACTCAGACGGCCTGTGTTCTAAAGCTCTCACTTCCTGACCTTGACAGATACTTACTTCCCTGTACCTCAGGTACCGAGTCTGTCTCAAAGTCACTACAGGGATCAAATGAGTCAATATTTATAAAGCACTCAGAACGGTCCTCAAATAGAGTGACTTATTACTGTTTCTGGAAAATATCTCATAAAAGTGCTTTATAAAATCTGAGATAAGGACTAAAAGGCCACGGCTCTGCTCCAGGAGCCACGCTGAGCACACGCGCAGACAGGTGTTGTGCTGTGGGCTTTTATGCACATAGTCAAAGACAGCCACTTTTAACCAGCCGTTGGTGATCATCTGTCTCCAAAGCCTTTTTTTTAAAGATTTGAGTTATTTTTAGAGAGAGGGGAAGGGAGGGAGAAAGAGAGGGAGAGAAACATCAGCGTGTGGCTGCCTCTCATGCGCCCCCTACTAGGGACTTTGGCTGGCAGTCCAGGCATGTGCCCTGACTGGGAATCGGAATCGAACAAGCGACCCTTTGGTTCGTGCTCAGGCCAGTGCTCAGTCCACTGAGCCACACCAAGCAGAACTGTCTCTAATTCCTGTGGCCCTTGCTGTTTGTGATTTTTATTCGACAGTTATGCTACTTTATATTTTTTGTGCACATACATAAAAAGTATCCAATTAGACTGAAAAACTTACATTAGGTAGAAACCATATATTTTTTTAAAAATTCCTCATTGTCTAGACCAGTGTCTTGCAAACAACAGGCACTCAACACTACCAAGTAAATAAAAATTTAAAATTCAAATGATAAAGAAAACTGTTTTCTTCTTCCACAAAAGGATAATGATAATTATGAGCAGTTTTCAAATGAAAACTTTTATTTGGGTACATTTCACTAGTTAATATGAACTCTTAAAGGATAAACTCTCATAAGAGTTTCAACTCAAAAAGGTAGACAGCCTCTCTTGGAATCAAAGTCCCTACAAGAAGTAGGGTTGCCATCATCCAAAAACAAACACTTACCATCATTGGGCATGGTGAGAATAGGGATTTGAGTAATAGAGCCGTTTCTACCTTCCACTCGACCAGCGCGTTCGTATATTGTGGCTAAATCTGTGTACATGTAACCTGGGAAACCTCGACGACCAGGAACCTCCTCCCTGGCAGCTGAAACCTGACAGTAAGCCCAGGAGGGAAAGATCACACACCAGAACATGGAAAGGAAAGCTTTGTTTGTATGAACACGCCAAATTACAAAGCTGGAATATTATCTTTTTCATTTAAATATTGCCTCTAAGACTTCACTTACAAAAATCTAGCAACACAACTTCAAATTATCCTGCAACAAAAATGCTGACAATTGGGGACTGAAGTTCGGTTTGTTTGTTTTTTTTTTTTTTTTTGCTAAAACCATGTTGCCATAATGTAAATCTTCAAATAGCTTGCTAGAAGAAAATGTGCTTGCAATTTTATAAATCAAAGGAAGTTAATTTTAAAACCACAAGAACTTCTTAGTTCGCAAGATTTATTTCATGCCATGGATCTTGCCATGTTTATGTAAGCTAAACCTGAAAATGTCAAAAGGGAAGGAAATCCATACCAGGAGGCCTCTGATATACTTTACATTTATTACTTAATCCTCACAACAACCCTGTGAGGAAAGTAATGTTGTTAATGCCAATATCCTAATTATAACCAAAGGTCAAATAAATAATTCCTCAAAATCACAGATCCAAGTGTCTATTCACTGCACAAAATATGAATAGTAACCAATGGTCTTTCTCTCAGAGGCAAGCAGACTAGAACGTAGGCGTACCTATCAATCTACAACCACTAAAAACCCAAAAGCATGAAGGCCAGGCGTGCGTGCTACTTGGGCACCTCCCACAAGTGTGCTACCGTGGTTGTCACTCGAGGCAGGTTCTGCACACCAGCTTTATCAACGTGCAATGCAGAAATACAGAAAACAAGATCCACATTTAGAAAACTTTAATGGCAACTTAACAGTTTCACGTCTGTTCAAGCTAATAAAAATAATCTAGACTTATGAATTATATATTTTTTATTTCACTTCTCCAGTAACTCATTTTTGGTGATTTTACTAAGGTACTGGACTGCAACCGGGGGCGGTGTGGGGGGCGTCCTCCACTGACTGGCATGGCAGTAGGGTGAGGTGTGGGTCTCAGGGAATTTTAAGAAGCTGCATGGCCTGTCTCTTCAGAAGTCTTTTTCCTTTTTATGTGCTTAAAAGAGTAACTTACTTAAAATTTCAGTAACTTACATTAGAAAAAAACACCCTAAACTTCTGGGTGATAACTCTAGAATATTGTTCCTATGTAAACACTGCGTTTTCCAAAGCAAAAGGTGCTGGGAAAGGCGCTGCTAGAATACGGCCTCGATTTTTACTGATATGTATTTACTGATATCAAAATTTGGTAAAGGGTTAAAAACTGACAGTCTGGACAGAGACAGAACTTTCTGGGACAGTAACTGAGTAAGCAGCTCACAACAGTTACCATTCACTCTATTTTAGAGTCAAGTCATAGCCCATGGAGACAGTGAGCATGATAAACAGGCCAACAGCTCCAATGTCTTCTAATCATTTCAACTAAAGTGACAGAAAACAAGTTGGATTTTCCTTTCTAATTAAGGTATTCTACTAATATATGAGCAATGAAGTTTTAAAAACATGATTAAAGAAAGTAAAAACTTACAAAGAGACAAGATAACTCTGGAAATTAAGCCATTTCAATGAAGAAAAAGTTACCTCTCGAAGTGCTTCAGCGTAAGAACTCATGTCTGTTAGGATAACCAATACATGTTTCTCACACTGATAGGCCAGAAATTCAGCTGTGGTGAGAGCCAAGCGAGGAGTGATAATTCGTTCAATACTGAAACGGAACATTAAGTCCTAAGTCACTCAAACAAACAGGCCAAGAACAAAAGAAAATGAGATTCTGGAAATCATAGTACAGTCTCCCTCCAAAAGCTTGAAGTAAACCGAGGAGGGTAAAGCAATTATTACTTCAAAAGTTCTTAAATAGACAGTTATTTTAGGTATTTACATAATAAAACTTACTTCTACGAAGTTAAATTACTTTATAAATAACTTCTCAGAACTGCACAGTTCTGAAAACAGAGAAGAGAAAAACCAAGAGGAACAGGGGCACCATTTCTCAGGTAAGAGGCGAGGACCACTGAGTACAGACGGTGCGTGTGCACAGACAGTAACTTAGATGCAGCATCTCAGTTAACAGGCACAAAAGCCTGTGAGTCAAGTGCTATCTGTCACTTTTTCTGGAAGAGAAAACTGAGCTTCAGAGCTTAATAACTACCAAGAAGTAGAAATGGAGTTTAAAGAGTTATCTCATTCTTAAACCCATGTTGCTGTCATTATTGTAACATTTTTAGCTCCCTACTCTTAGTCACATTTTTTACCTGAAGCCTGGGTGAACAGAAAGAAATAGCTCTTTACTTACGTAGGGTCATTAGCCAAGTTCAGAAAGAGGCAGACATTGTCCATGGAGCCATTTTCTTCAAAGTCGGATTTGAAGAACCGGGCGGTTTCCATGTTTACCTAAACAGTAATGACTTCATCAGTGCTAGCAGAAGAAAAATCCTCAACATGTGTTTCTGATGAAGGCCAAGCTATAGCTCTCCACTGTTCTTTCGTTTAAAGTTTCAAGTACTCAAAAAAATTTCACAGAAGCCAACAGTGTAAACAGCCTGCTTTGGGCACAAAGAGAATTCTTCTTACATTTTATAGTCAAGTGCCAAATTTTAATCCTTAGTTTGTCCAAAATGCCAAGTTGCAACTTCTCTATGGAGAGATAAATTCAATGATACACGAGTAATTCTCTACACTGTTCTAGTAACAAAAGCAATTAATTTTACATTTGATATTAAACCAGAAAATAATTTTACTTACACCCATAGCAGCAAATACAATTGCAAAATTTTCCTCACTGTAGTCCACTACATCTTTGGATTTCTTTACCAAACCAGCCTGGCGACAGATCTGAGCTGCAATCTGATGAGGAGTACAAAAGCACTGGGTTGAAATCTAAAATAACAAATCTACAACAAAGTAACTTCATCCTAAACTTTGTGAAATTATACTTACAGATGAAAATGGGAAGTTTTAAAGGACTTCACCCAACAAAACTATTTAATACTTTTTGCAAAGATTCCTAAGAGTAACCAAGAAGACAGCGATCATGAGTGGGTAAAGGTTCGATGTAATGGACCGTACGAACAGTACCAGTGGGGATTAGTCTGAAAACTCTTTGGTTTCCCATTAACCGTGAAGCATTTAGAAATTCTTCCTCATTCAACTGCGCACCAAACAGGTCCTAGCTCTCACCTCATTGTGCGGTAAGCCAGCAGCAGAGAAAATAGGGATTTTCTGCCCCCGAGCAATGCTGTTCATGCCATCGATGGCCGAAATGCCCGTCTGAATCATCTCCTCCGGGTAGATTCGACACTGAGGATTGATTGGCTGGCCTGATGCAGTTCAAAAAGGGAAAATTTTCACGTCTGTACATGAAGATTAAAATCATATAAAGCATTTCTTTCTACTCTTAAAATAGCAGTTATTTCTGAAATAAATAATTTTTATTATTAAATAAAATAATAATTTAAATAATTTTTATATTATTTATAATAATATAAATTAGTTATAATAATAAATAATTATTATTTATCTATTAAAATAAATAATTTTATTTATTTTTTTAAAATAAAAATTTTAAAAATAATTTTAAAATTAAATAATTTTATTTAATTAAAATAAAATTAATTAATTTTAATTAATTAAATAATTAATTAAATAAATTTTAATTATTTAAAAATAATTTTAAATTTTTCAATTTAAATAAATTTAAATAATTTTAAATAATAAAATAATTATTTTATTATTAATAAAATATTATTATTAATAATAATTTTTTCCACTAGTTAAATAATTTTTTAACGGTTAAATAATTTTTTCCACTAGTGTTGCATAGACCCAAGAAATATAAGGTAGCAGAACTCAAGTTCCTAAAGTGAATAAAGGTGTAGTAAATAAGAGAGCAGTCCTCATTTCAAAGCCATGGCTTTACTATTTACATTTCAGAATACCCTAGTGATATCTTAAAATATTTTAAAAGGTGAGAGATTTGTACGATCTGAAGAGAAACCAGAGTATCTTAAAATATTTTATATAAAATTTTAAGATGATCTCTAGGAAAATAAAGTTATTAAATAATCATTAATTATGGAACATGTTGGTTATTAGCTTGAAGTATCACAAAAATCACTCTCTGTGTGACAGAGATATAAGCTACATGGATGTAGGCCACATCCCCCACACACGGAAATCCACGGACTGTCCTTACCCATGATGTCAAGGAAGTCTTCAGCCAGGACAGCCGGACCTCTGTCGATGGGTTTTCCTGATCCATTGAATACCCGACCTGTAAAGCAGTGAGACAGTACCAAGTGGACAAGGACACCAATATTCATCATTTTTTAAAAGACTGTATGGAAACATGTCGAAAAGGAAACAGATCTCTGCCCAGAATGAGTAGTAACATTAATTTACCAAGCATATCCTCAGACACTGGTGTTCGGAGAATATCCCCAGTAAACTCACAGGAAGTTTTCTTGGCATCGATACCTGAAGTTCCTTCAAATACCTACCAAGAAAGAGAAGTAATCAGAAGGGTAAAAGAAATTTAAATCATAAGCATTTGAATTTTGTCAGCCCTTATAAAGTCAAGTATTATACATAAATGTACACCATTTTTAATATCATGAACACAACCTGTTGACAAGGGTCATGCCTGCAGGACATCAAATTCTACAAGCAAGCTAAAAATGTTTTTTATATTTTTAAAGAATTAATTAAAAAAAAAAAGAAAGAAAGAAAAAAATATGCATCAGAGACCTTAGGTGGCTCCAGAAATCCCTTTACAGAAATGTTGCTGATGCTTGTTCTGGATTACTTTTGGGGGGAATGTGTTATTTGAGAAAACTGGCATTTCCCATAACTGATGACATTAAAAGTTAGGAATTACAGGACACAATTTAAAGAAGCTGACTTAGATCTCATTTTGGTTTCATCCCATAAGCTTTAAATTCTGCTTTTCAACTCTCCTTCTACATGATTATCTGCTTCATTTTAACCATTTAAAAAAATAAATAAAGCCACCT
Organism: Anoura caudifer; assembly: GCA_004027475.1. Taxonomy (NCBI): domain Eukaryota; kingdom Metazoa; phylum Chordata; class Mammalia; order Chiroptera; family Phyllostomidae; genus Anoura; species Anoura caudifer. The sequence goes on along the minus strand of PVKU01003025.1, from coordinate 72,704 downwards.
TGCTGGTGGAGCTATTGGGCTACAATGCAGGTAAGTGGCTGACACTTGCCACAAAAACATGCAAAAATAATTCTCCCCCCACAGCCAGTAATCAATCTCTAAGGATAGACTTATTCAATGACGATGAGAAAGAACACGCAATGTTCCTTATATTTCTGTGATTAGGAAAACGTACAGCTGGCAAGGTTTTGAAAATGACACTTACCTGAACCACTGCTTTGGAACCACTGACTTCTAGAACCTGCCCACTTCTCTTTGTGCCATCTGGCAATGTCAAGTGAACAATCTCAGCATATCTGGGAAACTAGGAAAAAATAAAAAATCAACAACTAACCATATGGTTAGAGGTTCAAGTCAGATTTAGGGTTAAAAACTTCCCCAAACACTCCACATGCTCTATCTCGATCACAGTGTGTATCCATATGTGATCACACCACCTCCCTCACACACAAAGGTACACCCTAGAGTTTATGACATCCTCAAGTGGTTCAAGTCCTTCAAATGCTCATCACTGGTACATACATTGGCAAACCAGCATAAGATAGAGAGAGAAGGGTCTTAAATCCATAAAAGCACAGTAATTAAAATTTTTCCTTCTGTGTATCAAGTTTTAAGACTACAGAAAGACACAGAACTCAGAAACAACCGTGTTCCCCCGACTCAGAACTGCAGTCTGCTGTGTGTGTGACCGGGGCTATGTGTGATCGCCTGTGCATTTTAGGGGCAGGAGGACAGAATGCAACTAGATAATAAAATAATGACTATTATAATAAACAAATATCGCCAATGTCTAAATCTCCTAACCAGATATGTATTCCTTTAATCCATTCTTAACATTTTAAATGCATGTTTCCAAAAATATAGTGTGGTTTTATTTATATAAATGGCAACACACTAAAAATATCATCCTGCAACTTTTTATTCCATTTGACCTTATGTTTTGGATTGGTCATGTAATATTTACCTTATTTTATCAACATAATCTATTAGAAGATGCACCACTATTTTGTGTGATGTGAATGAAGGCAAGCATCTGCCAATTAGACTATGACAGATGATTGACTGTAACTTGATTTTGGACATGCTAACGTGTGAATATATGGACATCTTAAAATTAATGTTAGAACAGATTGTAGTGAAAATAAAATCAAATGACACCACACTTTATTCAGCTGTTCTGCCAGCAGAGTTCAAGGCTGCCCCAAATGTGCACCGCTGCACACATGCTGCAGTGAACGCTTCCACACGTGCTCCTCACAGGCTGTGCCCGTTTCCTGCCAAACTCCTCTCCAAATGAACTACTAATTTACAGTCTCCTTACCAATGTACAAAAGTATCTTTTCCCTACATCTCTGCCAGCTTATATAACTATTATTAGACATTAATTTTTACCATTTGATAAAGTAAAAAATAGCATCTTACCACTTTGGTTGCCTCTCATTCACTCCCCACTAGGGACCTGGCCCACAACCTAGGCATGTGCCCTGCCTGGGAATCGAACTAGCAACCCTTTGGTTTGCAGGCCTGTGCTTAATCCACTGAGCTACACCAGCCAGGGTGCATCTTTCCATTTTGTATTTTTTATTCTAATAACACTGAGCATCTTTTCACGGTCACTGGCAACTCAGACTTCATCCCCTATCACTGGCTCGTTCATATCTTCTCACTTTTTAACGGAATCTGCTCTTTATTTTTAGGAGTTTTGTAGATTCTAGATACTATTTTTTTTTTTTTTTTTTTTTTTTTTTTTTTTTTTTTTTTTTTTTTTTTTTTTTTTTTTTTTTTTTTTTTTTTTTTTTTTTTTTTTTTTTTTGCAAATATCTGCTTCCAGTCTGTTTCTTATCTTTTAAATTTGTTTATGGGATCTTATCACTTGAAGCTTTAAAACTTTTTATGTTACAAAATAACTTGCTGTCCTTCATGATTTGTGCCTTTTGTGTCCTGCTGAGAAACACTTTCCAAACTGAAGTCAATAAAATGGACTTTTGTACTACCTTCTAAAATAGGTTTTTTAATGTTCAGGTATTTAATCCATCTGGATTTACTTTTGGTAAGGAATTTTACTTTTCTCATTCTTGTTCTTTCTAATACAGGAAGCCAAATGCCCTGATAATATTTACTGAGTAGCACAAAATGCGCCCTACTGACTTTTAAGCTCGGGTGCCATACCCAATCCTCACGTGTTAGGAGTATTCTTCGCTTTCCCCACTGACACCCCTGCTGACTCCTGCCCCAAATCTTCACTCCTCGTCACTCTACCTCTGATGTCATTACCTAGGGAGAACCAACACCTTTCTAGTCTGTCATTCATGAACACGGAATCTACACTTATTTTAAGTTTTATGTCTTTAAACAAAGTTTTATAGTTTTCTGTAAATAGGTACTAATTATTCTAATTAGTTAAGCTGGCACACAGAATACTACTGACTTCTGTAGACTGATCAGGCATCCAGCAACTCTGCTTTATACCTTGTTTCTAATAGTTTGTCCACTTAATGATTTGGGTTTCCTGTTTGATTAACATTACCAAGAAATGATGACTAGCTGTGCCTTTTTCTTCCCGATCCCTTGACCCCCTAATTTCTTTTCCCCCAGGTCAGCTGGGTTCTGAGTGCGAGGATGGAGAGTGGTGGACAACAGGACTCCTCGCCTTGCTCTTGATGCAAACGGAAATGTTTCACAGTCTCTCCTTTAGTGCCCTGCTTGGAGGCAGTGGTGGGTGTCCCTTAAGAGGTTAAAAATTTGATCAAGTCCTTATTTACAAGATTTTCTTAAAAAAATAGGTAATTCTATCAGCTACTTTTTCTGTATTTATTGAGAAAAGCATAAGCTTTTTCTAGTTTCACCCATGAATGAAATTAATTACACTGATATGTTTTCTAATGTCCAGTATTAGAAAATACTTTGTATTACTGGGATAAACTCTAATTTGTCATAATTGTGTTTATTTTTTACATAGTTACTTTTGCTAATATCCGATACATGAGTATATTTTATTAAGAATTTTGGAACCTGTGTTTATAAGTGAAAATAGCTTTAATTTTCTTTTCCCGTACTACCCTTTGTCTAGTGTAGGAATCAAAGGTGTGCTCACTTCATTGAGATGCAATGGGTAGCAGTCTCCGTTTTCCTCTATTGTGATGTAATTTGTGTAGGGGTTATCTGTTCCTTCATCCTATGTGTATGCTTTAAGTTAAAACCAAAAGCCAAGAACCGAAAACAAAACGATCACTCTAAATCTGGGGGTATAAAGCCATTTTTAAAACTACATAAAATTTACCAGCTCTTCCTCAGCTGGAGCTATATACCCCAAACATTCAATGAAACTTTCTTAGCTCTCTTAAAATGACTTCTGCAAAGATGTTTTCTAAGTCCTTCCCATTATTGACTCTTACGGCACCCTGCACCTACCCCTGATAGCACTAAATAATTAGACATTTCTGTGCCCATGTTATACCTGCTTCCCCACTGTGCTGTGCTCACTGGGAAAGAGGCCATGCCCACTGTTCACGTCATGTTTTCTGGGCTGAGTTCAGCACTTGACATAGTGGAAACATGAATGTTTTTAAACTTTTCAATAATATATTTACTAATATAAAAGTTTCACATTTTAAAAATGAGCCCAAAATTTTATCTATTAAAGAATGTAGAAGAAAAAGATAAAGACACAAATAAAGCTTCCTATATTTCCTCAAAAAATAGAAGTGATGGCTCTTTCACAAAGCATTACTGGGCATCTGCTCAGCCTTGTACAACTGGAATGCTACACACTGCAGCTGTGAATCAAACTGCAGACTAGTATGAATCTGTGGCTGGGAGGTACACTTGCTGTGAACCTCGAGATTCATTTGTACAGGTACCTTGTTACGCACAAAAACATTACCTCAGTGGGACAATATAAAGCTAAAGAGACAATGTACCTTGCCCTTTCTTTTAAGAGATGTTTTTCCATTTATTTACTGCTTCCAGAGAGGTCACATGCCAACACACTTCTACCATTACTTTCCTCAACAAACAAGTAACTGTGTGCCTTTCGCCCTAATCCACCACAACAATCGACGTAGAATTACTGTTCTGGAGAGCGTATCAGAGAAATTATTTTCTCCAGAGATATTTATCACAGAACTCTGGCAGACTTCGCCCAGGATATTCAATTACAGACTATATTCTATGCCTCTTTTTCTAAGGTAACACTAATGTGTTTATAATTTTCATATATATGTGTGGTTACAACAACAACATGTAACTAAAGTAAAACAAACTGAAAAAGTAAAAACTCTACTTTGCTTTAGGGGTTTAGTTTCTATTGAGATAATCTGTGTTTATTTATTCAGTATTTGAATACCAGCGTCAAGCCCTCAAACATAAAAAGTAGCATTGTTTATTCATTCATAGACCTAAAAATTTTAGTCAAGAAGATAAAAAAATGTAACAAGTAATTAAACACATGGCAGTCTATGAAAAGAGCCATTTATCTATAAGAGCCTATATCATGTAACATGCATGCTGCCACGGTATCTACATAACGTTCTACAGCTTACAAAACATACTCATAAATATTACGGTTTTTTCCCCTAACAGACATGAGGTAAGAGTGACAATTTTTTGTTAATTCTGCAGACAAGGGACCCTAGGTCACTGACAGAATCCACAAGAGATCCAGTACCAGAATCCAGTCTTCTGACTTTTGATCTAAAACTTGTCTCCTACAGAGCACCAACATCCAGACCAAGAGACGGCTGAAAATTCCTGATGTAAAATTTAAAGTATACGTAAAGAGGGCTTAATGCCCCATTTTTAACTTCATAAATGGCGAAATGACGATAGTGGTATATTACCTTAACATGATCTAAGATCACGAGTGGACCATTGACTCCAGATACTGTCTTGTATGCTGGAAAAAAACAGAAGACTCAGTTTTAGTCAAACGACAACAGCCTCAAATATCTCTCTGGGATCACGCAAAAACCTTCCTCCACTTTACCACTGCGTTACAATATGGAGCACCCGAATAGTTACCACACTTTTTGTTGAATGTATTAAATATGGCTGTGCCTGGACAGCTTTTCACAATCTACCCACATGCAGCCAAAACCATCCAAACCCTTACTATGATGTTTTAAGTCAGTCACGATGTTTTAAGGACCCAGGATACAAAGACAAAAAAAGGCGCAGAGGAACAGATTTCCCTCACAGTTTTATATGGAGAAGGGGTAGTTAGGGGCTCTAACAGATGTGTGGAGAGCGTGGGAGCAAAGGAGAACCTAGCAGTCCTTCTCACCTTGAAGAGAGCAGGAAAGCTTTATAGAGGAGGTGGCACTTACCAAAGTAAGTAAGGAAAGGGAAGGGAATACTTAACTTTAAGCAGAACTGACAACGCTCACAAAGAAAATCTGAGAAAATGCAGTCTGTTAAGGTAAAGACTATCATTACATGGCATCTTAAAAACTGGGAAAATTGCTTTATGAAGGAGGGAGTAGGCAAGAAAATGAAAGGCGAGAGGGTCAAATGAGATAAGTATCCTTTAAGAAAAAAAAAGTCAAATGTTACTGTGAGCTTAGAGACATCTATTTTCCCCTGAAAATTATGGCCTGGAATGAACCGCCGGTCTGCGAAGCAGCTAACTCCCAGGGTAGCTCTCCTTCAACCACATTGCACCTCACACCACTTGTCAAGCACAATGGTAACTAGATATAAAACAGAACACTCAAGAGTAATTATAATATCGGAATTAACTAAACTTCATAATCAGAAGAGTTAAAAAAAAATAAAGCAAGCGTATAAAAAAAGCTTACTACAAGGCCTAAAATAATTTCTAAGACACTGTCAACCAACTGGGAACTTTTCACTTGCTTGATTTCTCCCGGAGTCTCAGGCAGAGACTGCTAGCACGCAGACTCCGGAGAATGAGGAAACCATTTAGAGACCAGCCTCTCCACTCCAGGGGTTCCAGAACTCAGAGACACAATTCCCTCAGCCCAGAAGCAGTGCCCTGGTAGGAACATGGGGACAGAGCAGGCAAGCACTGCCAGGGCCCCTGGCTCCCATACATGTAAGCCCTGACATCAAACGTGTGCTGCAAGACCTCTGTGATCATACCTATCTCATCAGAGGCCCCCGAATGGCTTTGTTTACAACTATAGACAAAGGGCAAGTCACAAACTTAAAAAGTTAAGTTACTTGAATGGATGGTAAAGAATGAGCCATTCCTCAAAAATTATTTAAAAGACCCCAACTGTCATATTTTCTGCAACTTTTATGAAAATCCACCATTGTTTGAAAATAACCTAATATTCTTAAAAATAACTCCCACCCCTAAAAATGATTCATTGTTCTCATTTTAAGAGTCCAAACATTCTAACAATGATTTTCTAAAATTGCTATGTGGAAATGCAAAGTAAGCTACATTAGAAACAAGTTTTCTTAGAACCCAGTGCTTAAAAATATAGAAACAAAAACCTTTTCAAAACTTTTACCTCAACAGTTAGGAATGGAAGGAGGAACAAATTATAGGCAAAGTAACATTAATAAAATTCTTCAGGTTCTGAAAGCCTCCTTACTTTTTAGAAAAGATTTGCACCTCCTCTGAACATCTAACCTCTACAAAAATGTTTCAGAATCTCATGCTTAAATCCAGCACATTCAAAATTACGAAGTTTTGCCAGTCACGAGCAAAAGCATGACCAAAAAAAAAGAAACGCTAGTCATTGCTTTTCCTGGAAACAGTGAATAAGGCTGACTTCTTCACAAGACAAGGTTCTACTGCATCAAAAGCAGTCTCTACATTTTCAATAATATATGTAGCCTTTAAAAAAAATTTTAATGTAAATTTTATTTTTCAATTACAGTTTACATTCAACATTATTTTGCATTAGTGTCAGCTGCACAGCACAGCGGTTAGACATGTACCTTGCAAAGTGCTCCCCCCATATCTCCAGTACCGACCTGGCAAAATATTACTGATTATTCCCTATGCTGTAGGTTACATCCTAGGTAGCCTTTGAAAAAGCCAGTAAGTAACTGTTTGAATTCATTAATATCAATACTATCGATACACATTTCATAAGTACTTGTGGGAAATCCTTATTTGATCTCCATAATAGGCCTGTGAGTTAATATCACCCCAAGTTTTAGAAGAGAAAACTGATTCTCAGAAATTCAGTAACATGCCGAGGGAGGACCAGCACTCACAGAGTCGGGCTCCAGAGCCCCCTGTTCTTTAACTCTGCACCACAGCTCAAATGCTAACACTGCACCAGTCGTTTCGTAGTCTGGCACACTCGTAATTGCCCATAGCTATGCCACTCAAAATAATGTCATGAGTCTGCATGTTTAGCTACAAAAAAATAAGTTACCTTGACTATTTAATGGACAGGACAATGAGTCCCTTTGTGTCCACATTTTGTTATTACTGCAAAACTATCTTTCTTCAATGGAGTGTAGCAACTGGAGAGTTTAAATAGAGAAAAGACGCTAATGGAGATGCTTCAGCAGTTTTGCCTCATTGGAAAACATGAAAAACAGGAGGAGACTACTTCAGATACAAATCAGAGGTTAAGCAACATGCTTGGTTTAAATTAAACTGACATACACAAACTAACCTATTAAGTGTTGTAACCCAAACTAAATAAAAAAACATCACCCAACAAAAATTTGGAGAGCACGCCACACTTCTGCAAAGCATCTTTAGAGAGGTTATTTTATTTCAGTTCCCCATGCTGCTGGTAGGTAGGCAAGGCTGATACATCCATTCTGCACTTAAACTAAGGCTCCAAGGCTCTGAGAAATCTGTTACTAAATAGGAAAGCCAGGATGAGAAGTGGTTTTGTTTTTCAGGTTGTTTTCCCCTAATCCTCAAGTTGGTACCCTATGACCCTATAATATTTCTGAACCCAATCTCCAGTATTATTAAGAAATATGGGGATGACGCAGTTCCGAGCACTTGGGACTACGAATATATACTAGAAACAGTTTATATACAAACTATAGCTCTTTTCCATAATAATGAAACTTTGCAAAGAAAAAACTACCACAGAAAATGTTATAAAACGTCACCTTTTATCTCTCAGGATATTTATCCAGCCTTCCTCACCATTACCATTAACAGCCCAAAGCAGAGATAGTTTAGAGTAAAGCTGCCAGAGGCATTAAGCTACTCTTCAGAAAACTAAAAAACCATTCACAGATTATATGAACACTTCTATTTACTGAAATAATGACCACCCCTCTCTTGACATGTTCCAAATGAACGAGAACTTGGATCTGTTGGGGATGATCAGAACTTGTGACAACACATCAGACACGTGTTTACATTATATGCCAAACACATTCTACAACCAACAAGGCACATCTTTGATTCTGAACTAGCAAGCAAACAATACATATATATGGAGTAACATTCAAAACCAAAATCTGCAAAGGTTTTTAAGAAGCATATATCTTGTCAGATGACATCCTCTTCCTCCTGCAGGATATAAGATTGTTCAACACTACTAACGCCACTTAATGATTGTGAAATTTTTAAGAGAAAATTTGGCAGCCATTGCACAAGAGATCTAGTCCTTCAGCCTCCGCCTCATTAGCAAAACAAAAACCCAGAGCAATCATCTTCTATTGTGCAAGAGTAGATACCCACACCCTGAGCGGTAGGCACCAAGAGCAGTGGGCACCGAGAGCAGTGGGCACCAAGAGCAGTGGGCACCCAGGGAGAGGTTCTAGGAAAAGGCAGGCCAATGACCCCTTTATCTGACTTTTCTGAGGCTATCTCTGCTTTATGATGTAAGAAACATAAGGTTACTTAACCTAGGGTCTCAAGAATGATGGAGATTATCTAATTCAAAACGTACAGTGTCCAAAGCTTTATGTATATTATTGAACTTTGCTCAAAGTTTAAAAGAAAATCAAGTTTCCTTTCCTTGTGACTTTAAGAATTCAATTAAAGTGCTCAAGATTATATTAAGCCTGCACATCCCATTTTCCAGTTCCTAACAGCCCCATAATTCTGAGGTTGTTTTAAAACAGGGTCCAATCTGTACAGTGAACTGCCAACATTACTCCATTCCTTCATTCAAACAGCACACATTAAATAACTGTAACATTACCACCTAAGATGGTATCATCAATCTTTAATTAGAAAAACTAAGAGGCTAATCAATATTTATTCATAAGCAATTAACACTGTTAACTAGAATCAAGAATTTGGTAATGCAGGGGAAAAAAATGATATTCCGCAAATGCACTTAGGTGTCAGCCTAAGTATGACATCATTTATGTCTTTCAGAGTAACTCTACAAAGGGGAACTCAACTCAGTCAAGTATCCCAACTCCCCACTCTGATTCCACTCACGTTAAGAATCTACCCACTAAACTACTGAACAAGAGGTTTAAATGCAAGTTATAAAACAAATTATAAGACACAGTAGTTCTGTGTGTCAAGCAATGTGGGAGGCACTCAGTGTACAGAAAGGATTCCTGACCTCTAAAAGGTTCGGTTTTAAGCATTGTGTTGCAATGATTCTGTCAGAAGGAATCTCATCTAGGGAAGTTCTTTAGTCACTGGCTAGGCACACAGAGATACCATACTCACCTCCCTTAAGGATTTGCAACCTTAATCATGGGGAACTCTCTAAAAAATGTTATTTCAGTTGATACTCTCTGAATTGACATTGAATAATTACTGAAAACTAACTACTGCACCCTTATAATCTTTTCTTAGAAACACCACTAATGTCTATCTGTTCTACCCAAAGCAGAACACACAAATGCAATTCACAAGCGAATTCGTAATTGTTAGGTATAAATTTGTTAAAGTCAACATAAAATGCACCATCTGTTAATTTCCTGAAACATTTCTATCAGCTTATAAAAACCCCCAGTAAGCATTCTCTAACTCAGATAATTCCCAGTGTAAAAGCACAAAACCGTAGCATCAAGTGTTTTCCTCTCCTCACCCCTGCAGTGCTGTCACATGACCCAGTAACAGATCAGGATGGGATTAGTCAGGCAGGAGAGAAACCCTTCATCTGAAATTTTTTAACCAACAAGCCACCCACAAAGAGGCACTCTGGCAATTAACCAGTGCAAACATAGTCCTGCCACCTGGGGAAAGAAACATCAGGTGCTTTCCCAAGTTTTGAGTCTACTTCCAGGGCTCATCCCCAGTTCCTAAGAAAGCTGTGACTCTGATGCTACACTACTGTACTGTTTCGTAATAAAGAGCCATTTCTTGAGCAGTTCACTTAAACCTGGTTTTTTAAGGCCTTTTTATAATCATAACACTTAAATACTCCTATGCATATACTTTGCATAAATCATACTATGTGAGCAAAGATGCTTGGTTTCCCCAAGACAGCCCTGTACTCAACCCAGTTAGGTTAACTGGTCAGTAAATGAACAAGCAATGGTAGAAAAAGGCCCGGCAAGAATTAAGAGGCCTGGAATTTTAGTTCCTGCTCTGCCAATAAGGAGGTGTCTAAAGCCTGGCAAGTGCTGTCCCTCCAGGAACCTTAGGCTCCTCGCTGTAAAATGAGAGGATTAGACTAGATAACCTGCGGGGTACTTTTCAGCTCTAGCGATATCTAGGTGTCCTGCTGTGGAACAGCCCCTCCACCCAACATCTCCCTCTGCCTCCCGGCCGACCTCCATCCCCGAAAGGCCCGATCACGTCAGCGATGGCACTTACACCTTCGCCCGCGGCAGGAGCTGCCCTGAGGTCCAAGCTAGTGAGAGCAGATAGGGAGGGCCCGTTCCATCGACCACTAAATACCCAAATGAGGTCAGGCGAAGATGAAGACTGGAATGACAAGAGCGGCCTTTCCGAGGAAGGAACAGGAAGCTAGTGCCTGAGAATGCTCCGGCCGAGGGAAGTTGGAAAGGGTAAGAGCCCACCAACCCCAGGAAAGTTACCGCTGGTGCTCTTTCCCTCACGGAAATATAAGGTACACTCTAATCTCCTTCTAGAGACAGGCCTGTGAGTGAGAGTACAGGAGGACGCGAAAGGCAAAAATAAATAATTCATCCCCCACCCCCCCCAAGCCGCTGGCTAAGCAGGTAAGAGCAAGGGGCTGGGCTAAAGAGCCAAGACAGGATCCATCCTACCCTCTGATACTCACTGAGGCGAGGCTGGGAAAGGTAGTTCCGGCTCACTGCCAGCGCCTGCTCCCGAGACCCCACCACCGGCCCACTGGTGGGCACGGGTAGCTCGGGTGCGGCCCCGTTCACGATCCCCCGCATCGCCCGGAGCGCCATCTTGTCTCCTCCGTCCCGACTGGCCCCGCAGCAGCGCCGCGCAGGCGTAGATATAGCAGGGGCAGCCCGCGCACCCGGCTTCGCCCCTGCGCGCTGCGGTGCCTCGACTTCGCCCCGCCCCCTTCGTGGCACTTCGCTGGCTTCCTCGTGACTCGACATCCGCGTGGGCGGGACTGCGCCTGCGCGCCAGCTGCAAGGAGCTGACCAGCGTGCTGGGAGGGAGGGAGGGAGGGACGGTGACGGGGTCTGGGAAGCTGAAGAGAAAGCGATTCAGAGAGAAAAGCAATACATTTGAGGGAGAAAGAGAGGAAATGAGGAAAAAGGGACTTAATGTAAGGGAGAGAGTGGGGGAAATGGGACGGAGGCAAGCGCGTGCAAGAAACGGTCAAGTGATGTCCACTTTATAATGGCTCTTCATGACATTGAATGAACTCAAGGTCTAAAAACACACTTTGAAAAACAAAAGCAATGAAGAAGTACAAATAGGTAGTTACAGAATAGCCATGGAGATGTAAAGTACAATATAGGAAATGGAGTAGCCAAAGAACTTAAACCCATGACCCATGTATATGAATAATGGTGTGGGGATTGCCTGAGGGAGTGGGGCATGCTGGGTGGAGGGGGGCAAAGACAAAAATTGATACAACTGTTAGAGCATAATCAATAAAATATAATTTTAAAAATATGTTTTAATAAAACCTAATTTGGTGATCATTAAAATAGGGTGCTATGTGCCATCATTTCTTTTACTATCTTCCTGTTCAATTCATTCACTCATCTATCATTCAAAAACCATATATGACTGTTTTAGGGTGGTGGTAGCAGTGTGAAGAACAAAGTGGAATGTATTTGAAAACTAAGAGTCAGAACTAGCTAGAATAAACACCTGGCTGTGTGCAGTGACAGCCCAGGCTTGGGGGCTGAGTGACTGAAGGGACTATGGTGAAGGAAGTGATGAACTTTGCTGGTGGTGGAAGAGGAAAAGGGAAAAACTAATTATTTGGGGGTCTGTTAAGTTTCCTGCAGAATATTCAAAATGAGATTTCTACTGGATGCTATATAGATAAATATCTCAGGAGATGATATCTGGGCCGAACTGAGATCAAAATTTGTGTCATCATCATGTTCGTGATATGGAAATAAAAGAGATTAAAAAAGAGTGTGTGTGTTGTGGGAAAATGTGAAAGATCAACTTTTAAGGAATGACTAAGATTAGGGTATGAACAAAAGAAGACTATACTGCAGTCAAACTTGTACTGATACTAGAGTTATTGCGAACCCAGACCGCACATCTTAGAAGCAAAAAGAAGAGAAAATATCAAGGGGTAATTGTATAATGCCAAAAACCAAAGGGAAGGAAAGTAACAGGAGCACTCCAAGTATCCACTGTGCTTGGCCATTAGAAGACCATTTTGTTACAATAGGAAGATAGATGCTTAGTGAAAACCAATGAAATTTTTGCATGGGTGAAAGTATTAGGGTTTGAAATGTATACCATGGTGGTATGTTACAGATGAAGTGAGAATTATTCAGTTACATAAAGTCTGTTTTAGGTGCATCTCATCCTTTTGAACCACACCACTGATGCAAGCATTCCTCAATTTTGAGTGATATTGAACATCATTTGGTATATCTTATAATCAAAGAAAAGGAAGACAAAAGAAATCAAAACCATTTTGTTTCAATTCATGAGACTGACTACAATTTTTAACCGATGTCCAAAGTTGGCAGGAGATTAAGGAAACAATTTTCACGTATTATTCCTAAAAGTATAATTGATATGCTATCTAGAAGAGCAATTTGGTGGTATCAGACTGAAATATTTCATTTTTAGAAACTTAACCTATCCTTAGAAAAATTCTATATATTATATGAGTGTATATGACAAATATTTCTATTTTTAACTTAATGACATATGTTTTTTCAATCTTTTAACATGTTTGCACTGATTCTTTTCCAAATACAATGTATGACATCCTTTCTATAAAAATTATAAATCTGCCCTTCTCATGGTAATTTTTCACACTAATAGGTAAATTTCAGATAATAACAGACTGTTAGCTATCATTACACTTTTTATCTTTTAATTTTAGAAGTAATTCAAAAGGTTTACTTTTTAAATTTTTATCTATTGATTTGAGAGAAAAAAACATTGTTTTGTTGTTTCACTTAGTTATGCATTCACTGATTCTTGTATGTTCCCTGACCAGGGATCAAACCTGCAACCTTGGCATATCAGGGCGAGGCTCTAACCAACTGAGCTACCTGGCTAGGGCTCAAGATGTTTACTTTCTTTCATTTTTTTCTTTAACTTTTTACTCTGTGAGCAGGAATTAGTTCTGGTCTGTAGCACATATGCAAAGCATTAACTCTAACATTTATTGAACAAATATTTGAATAACTAATTATGTGTACTGGAGATATACAAAGTCCCTGTCCTGGCGGCACTTACAAGAGGGAAAAAGTCAGAAAACAAACAACATTAATTAAATGCCTGGTACAGACAAGTGTAATGAAAAATAATAAACAGGGTGAGGGGTAAGAGTGATCAGGATAGAAGATTTTATATAGTATGGTCAGGAAATGCCCCTCTCAGTCATCTGAGACCTAAAGTGCAGAGAGAAAGAAAGTCATGGGAAGTTCCAGGAGATGGATGATTGAGGTAGACAGAAAAAGTAAGTGGAAAAGTCTTGAGTCAGAAGGAGAGTAGTGGCTAGAAAGGATTGAGCTAAGTAGAGAGCAATAGGAGAGAGGGCTGGTCCAGGTCAATAAGGCCTTGGAAGCTCTGGACAGGAGTTTATTCTTAGTGTGATTAGAGAGTTTTATAAAGGGATAATGTGACCTGATTAGGCTTTAAAAAGACATCTTGTTTATTGAGCAAATCACAGACTGGGGAAGAAGGGAAAAGAGACATTGAGAGCAGTTAGGAACTGTCTAGGTGAGCAGGGAGGGCTCCAGCCGGAGTGATGGTGCTCCTGGAGCCCGCCTACAGAGCTCGCTGGCCGTGCCTCTGTCACAGAGCTCACTGCTGTCGTGACAGCGCTGGCAACCGTCTGTTCATGTTTTTCTCCTCTACTGCCCTATCTATAACCTGATTTGATTCTGTATAACCTGATACAGAATCAAAGGAATTGGCATGGGGATGTAAAGAAGAGTGCAGTTGGGAGAAGTGTTTTGAAAGAATAAACGATAGCGATAAAGCCAAGCTTGCTGTAAAACAAGGGTCTTGAACTGGGGACACGTGGAAATCTGAAGCCTTATGAAAAATGTATGCATATGGGCATTTTCCATGGAGATAACCCATAGATTTCTATCAGATTCTCAAACGAGCCTGAAACTCTTAAAGAAAACAAAATAGCTAAGCAGCATTCAGTAATTGGAAAAATGGTATCTTTGTTTATAGAAACGTGTTAAATTATATTTCTATGTAGTAGTGTCAGATACTCACAGCTGTATTACTTGATACCAACTTCAACTTCCTAGTCAAATACAATTGTTTTTATTTTATGATTCCTGAGAGTCTTATAATGGTATCTGTGTAGAGTGCAGGTAGCTCAAAATATTAGTCAACTAAAATTGAACACGGAAGTTTCTCAGAGATATTTAAAGCATTAATATTTAAACACTTTACCTCAAGTTTTTCAAAAAGCATTTCCTTAATATACAGGAAAGACAGGATAAAACAAATACTTTACACATAAAAATGCAGGCAGGAAATTGTAGAAAATGTTAGTTTTCCTAATAATAAAGAAATTCAAACTGAAACGACCATGAGGTTTTACTGTATCCATGAAGTCAGAAAACTAACCAAGTGATTCTTTTTTAAGTGTGGGCAGAGTTAGGGACCATGAGGTGTGCCAACACGTTCCTCCTGGCTGTGTGAACCGGCCACTTCTTCTGGAGAGCCCTGTTGTGGCCCAGGGACCATAAAATTGTTCATCATGTTTGATCCAATAATATGACTTTGTAATCTCAAAATTGGATGGATTGTTAACCAAAGGAATATGATTGTAGCTTGTTATGGCAATACTATTACTCATCACAGTGAAATATCTAACAATAATAAACTGGATAAGGATTCTATATTTAATAGATACTGGCATGCATATGATAGATAGATAGCAGAATTTAAGTATATGGAATTATTTATACAAAATAATACTGAGTGGAAAGAGCTAAACTTACATAGACCAATTGCAATCATATAAAGCACTTTTATACACTGATAAAACTCAGAAGACACTGTGCTGTTATATAAATAATTGAGAATGCAGTTTTCTTTGGGGGGGGGTCTCTTCTTTCCTTCTAAAATGAACATTAAATATCCAAAGTGACATCCACTCACACAGAGAGCATTGACTAGGGGACAGGGGGTGGAATACATACTATGGTTAAGAGGCTCTGAAGCCAGACAGTTAGTTTAAGTCCCAATTTTTTCAGTTACCCTTGAACAAAAATATGTCTGATAGAGAGAAAAAAATTCTCTCTAAGTCTCATATGCCAACTAAAGATCATAGTAGTACCTTCTTCATTAACTTGTAAGCATCTAAAGATTAATGCAAAGTTTTTGGCATAGCAAAGGCTAAATGTATTTAAACTAGCATTATTATTATATAGTTTGACTGATTGCTTGATCAAACATGTGCATGTTAATTACTATGTGTCAGGCTCTTTTCTAAGAGTTTTTATAAATGACATATCTTCCTGACTAGTTTTTTTTAAGAGGTGACTATACCTTATAACTTTCTTGTGTCTTCTACCTATAATATCCAGCAAGGTAACCTGCACACAGTACTTAATAAATACCTATTAGATGAATGAAAATGTGTTACTCCTTTCTTAAGGATGAACAGTCTCCACCAATCTTATTTATACAGAGGGGTTTTTTCCTGAAGAATACTCTCTCTACTCAGAGAGTATTCTGGTTATTGTCCTCCTATTATTTGTTAAAATCCTATCTTTACTTTACCCCCAACAAATGCAAGACTGGCCCCAACAGTAGGGAATGTGGTCAGAACATGAGACTCAGAGTCACCAGCCTCTGTGACCTTGGGCCAATCCTTACTTCCTTCTGTCTCTGAGTCTTCATTTGTCAGTTGGGGAGATTTTATGTCATAGTTCTCAAGGATTTAAAAGAATGCTTCCAGAAATCAACATCTCAGACAAATGCAACCACATTCTTTTATTACAAATGATTAATGCGGAAGAAAATTGAGAAGGGAAGGGAAGGAAAAGCTCATGCCAGTGACCTAATTTTCCCCATGTAATGTGCATTTCTCTTCATTTGCTGGAACATCCTGATCAAGAAAAACATAGTGAAGACAAACCATGGCAGATTAAATAAATAGGCCTTTACATTTCCACATAACAAGGCATAAACCAATATGAAATAATCAATATAAAATATCAGCATCAGATGGGAGAGGAAATATAATATATATATATGAATGAATTTCTCTCTTTGTTGCTATGTTGGCTATTTTCTAATTCAGAGTGAGCTTTACAGGCTGGAAAATGTACTTTGACCTCCCGAAAGCTGAGATCTCTGGTTCTATTCCAGGTTACTTGCTTCATCACTAGGATCACTGATGGGTTGTGGAAAGAAAGGGAACAGCAGAGGGCCCCCTATGATCAGGACAGTGGCTACTTAAGAGCAAGCCTTGACAATGTTTAAACCTGGGAACCCAAGAAGAGGCTAATGGCCAGACGTTCCCATCGCAGGTGCCAGCTGTATCAATGTCTCACGGTGCCACATGTAAAAGGGGGTCCTGGAGACTCCAGGGGTCCTTCGTCGAAGACTTCCTTTTGTTGCCAGATCAAGACAGCCCTTTCTCATTCCGAAGGTCCCAAACAAAATGGAATCATTTGTGTAAATGTTAATGCCTCTATTTGGTGGAAAATTATTCAGACACTGAGAAAGAACAATATTTTAAGCATGGGGAAAATTTCACAATGCATGCAGTATTAAGTAAAAACTTCTGTATGAAATGGCATGCCCAGTAGAATCTCTGCTGCCCGTGTGTGCACACATACCCTCAGAGAAAACATTGGACAGGACTACAGACAGATGTTAACAGTGCCTACCTCTGACTTACAGGATGTTTTGTATTCTTTTTTGTGCGTGTTCTTTATATTTGTCAAAAATTATTTTGTATGAATATCCATCATATTTTTTAATCAGACATAAATTTAAGACTATTAAGGTGCTTCTGTTTAAGATGGTGCAGTTTTTATTTTAACAGGCAGTGGGTTAAACTAGCAGTAAAATAGACATGTCATCAGGCAAATGAAACGTTCTGTATTACAGAGGCCTGGGAGGAATCTGGGTCAGAGAGAGTAATGATGGATGACACAGGGCCAGCATTTGATGAGAACTCGTCATTTTGCCCCTAGGACTGGTCTGTGATGTTAGACCTGGACTAGACCATAGGGATCAACTAGACTCAACTCTCAATTCACAGATGAGCAAGCTGAAGCTCAGAGAAGTAAAGTGAGTCCCTCAAGTCCTGGAAGCAAAATAGTATCAGGGCTGGGAAGATCTAACCCACGTTGTGGTGGTTGTTTTCTCCACAGCTGCCAGTTGTGGCTCGTGGCCTGTGTACACAGCAAGTAAGTCAGGGAGGTTTCTTGTGATGCAGCATGGTTTTAGATGACCTAGTCTATTCCCTCTATGGGAACTTTGAAAGAACAAACTGCCATATTTTGCTGTGTATTTTGCATAAATTTTTTGCCCAAATATTTGAGAGAAAAATAAGGATGTGCATTATACATGGGTAGTACTAATTCTGTATCTATGTTTTTAAATTCTATTATTTAGGCTTATGCTATAAAAGTGTAACTCTAGAAAGCAATAACAGTATCCATATGCAAAATAATACCCTGGAATACAATAACTGGTTTTGTTTCTAAATATAAATAAATAATTGAATTAAACAATTAAAATGAAAGATTTTTTTTTCCCTGAAAGTTTGGGCCAAAAACGTGGGTGCACACTATACATGGGAGTGCCTTATACATGGCAAAATATGGCAATGCTAAGGCAGGCAGGGCCTTCGGATCCTCTGAAACAAGAGCCCAAGGTGTGGGCTCTGACCTGGTGTCTGCCTGAAGCCCCTTCTCTGGTGTCAAAGGCAACACAAGCTGGACCCAGAAATCTGAGACTTTCAGGAAAAATTGTAGGGACTTACTCTAATTTGGATCATTTCCACTTTCCCACTGGTTGTCACAGCAATGTGCCTGCTCTATCTGGATGTGTGAATCTGACCATTGCCAGAAAAGGCCTCATTTTCTGGCTTACTGATCATATCCTCATTAGAGAGTGCAGTGAAAGCATGAATGACATTTTCTGTTGCGTGGACACTGATGATGAACTCAACATGGTGGTTGGCCCTGAAAAGCCTTGGGAGAACATGAGACGTGTTTCTTTCTGCCCTTGGGAGAAGTGCGTTGAACTGAGCTGTGTCCTCAGGCAGACAGTTCCTCTGAGCCTGTGCCACATCTTTAAAGCAAAGATGACATTACTATAAAGTGTTATTTCTAAGAAGCTAAAGGCTATATTGTGGAAACAAGATTAATACACATAATTTGACCAAGAAAACATGAAAAATAGCATAGAATCACATCCTGGATTGTCTAACTGGTAAGAGAAAGGTCAGTTAGGATTGGCTGAGGTCAGGTTCCTCCCCATGGAAAGGTGAACCTTTTCAGTTAGACAGAATTGGGGTATTTGGATTAGAGGAACAATATTGGGTGTCCAAATGAGTTTTGAGCAAGGCAGTAAATTCTCATCGTCAGCGAGAAGCAATAGCTCTGAAGCAGTTCATGGGGGGGAGGGGCTGCACTTAGAAGAAGAATTTATTTTAAGGAACTCAGTGTTTGGAAGTTCCCCCAATGAATGGAAGAGTTCAGTCAGGACAGAGTCCATGTTTTACTGTTTTTCTGATAAATACATGCATGAAATCCAATATTATGCGCCTCCTGTGTGCCCCTCTTCTAGGCTCTCGTTGTTAGTTTGCTCACTGAATTCTCACAAGAACTCTGTAAGTTAGCAAACTGAAACACAGAGAAATCAAGTAGTTGTCTAAATTCTCTCAGCCAGTGAAGGGCGGAACCAGGATCCAAACCCTGCTAATTCAGGTGCTTCTTTTCCATCCCCTGGTATTTATAGAAAGATATTTTTTTAAAGAAAAAAACCCATGGCCTTTGATCCTAAGGGACTTTACCGCTGGTCTTCCACACCACACTGAAAGCCATGCTTCTCTTCGAGGGCACTCTGACTTAGCGCAATGGTGTGTGGGATGGTGGCTTTTCCACCTCTGGTCCGTGAATTTAGGTTAATAAGGAGCTGTGGCTGAGCCTAAGATCCCAAGGGTCAGTGGTGGATTTCAAAACCCTCAGCTCTGCTTGTGGATTTCTGCTCACACACTGAAGGATGGATGGATTAAGGATCTGACTTCCAAATGGAAGATGGAATTCATTTACTCCTATTCCTAAGCAATGAGGCTCTGGGAAAGTGCACGTCTCCTTCAGGGCTTCCAATGCCACGGCCAATGATTCTTCAACAGCAAGAATGTTCATCACCATCATCATCCAATAGTTACTGAGTGTGGGGCAAGATGCCAGGTGCTGTGCGGAATACGAAGATGAGTAGGGTAAAACCCTGCCTTTAAGTAGCTTCCAGTCTAGAAGCAGATGACTGTAATTCAAGGGAAAAGACACAGTGTCATAAGGTGTTATATCTCTGCTTCTGGCTTTTGGCCAGTCTTGTTCTCAACCAACTCCTGGGAAGCTCTGAGGTGGCACTAATGGGGAAGAGGTGGGGGCACTGACTAGTGGATGGAGCGGGGGCTGCCTTTCTTGAGTGGAGCAGACTTGAGTCACACCAAGCAGAGAAGGTCCACCCTAGTAATCAGAGGATGATGACCAGGCTGAACTTGACAGTAAGGGAGGATTTTTGAAAAGGCATGCTGAGAAGGAGGAAAGAGCTAGCAAGAATGGTGGGACCTCACTAGGGTAGCAAAGATGAAGGAAGTCAAAAGCAAGGAGAAAGGACAAGACAGGCAGGAGTGTGCACAGGGGACTTAGGTCCCTGCTGAGGACACAAAGGTAATAATTGAGTAGCAGGTGAGAAGACAGAAGAGCCCCCTCAGGGCAAGTCCTACCAGGACAACCTACTGCCAAGTTCTGCATGAGAATGGAATAGCTGTAGGTTCCCTCTGGTAGCACCAGCAGGAGGAAATCCACACTGAATTTGAAGGAATCTGCCTCTAAGGATAAGGAATCCAGTTTCACAGGGGCAGACTCCATATCTGCTTTGACTTTAAACATTTCTGAGTCTTCTGTCTCCATAGGCAGGGCTATCTGTTCAAGAACATTGTGGGTAAAGGGGTGCTGGTTGGTGGAATGGCCGAATTTCCCTTATCCCCAGTCCTTCTGATTTATTGCTGGGTTTGCTGTCTGTGTCCCTACAAAGCAGTCATTCAGTAAGGTTCCTGCTTATTTTGAGCTGGGTTTTCAAAGCACGTTGTTTCCCTTGATCTGAAACAAACTCTTCCTTCACTTTAGCATGGCCAGCAATTCCCTACCTTTTTGGACACAGATGCACCCACCATGGTCCACAATGCCGTGTGGATCCTAGCCATAGAGCAACACCTTCCTGGCCTTCTTTTCAGAAGCCTGTGACATCAACAAACCTCCAGTCCAAGGCTGGAACTCTGGCATACGCTCGATATAAGAGGGAGTCTGAACTGATGGTTAAGTATTTAAGCAGTAAGAGGAACAGGAAGCAATGAGAAATGAAAACACCCTCCAGGTCAGAGTCGAAGCACCATCTGGTCTGGCAAGCCCTATCAGCCACAGCCAAACGTACGTGTAATTAGGTTATACACAATATGTGGTCTGCAGAAAAAGCTGTCCGTCTGATAACGCTGTGTGCCAGCCTCTTTCACTGGAGTAATAACAGAGCCCCAGTCAAAGAGCCTCAGACTTCCACTGCAGTTCTGATTGCTCTCAACATCCTGCTCTGACTAGGATCATTAGTCCTTATCCAGGGCTCAGAGTCCACTAGTTTATACACATACAGAATAAGTTATTTTTACTGGTGTGCTTTTATTTAAAAGTTTTTTTCCACTATTGCCCCTACCAGTGTGACTCAATGGGCTGCGCATCGTCCCACGCAGCGAGAAGGGTCACGGGTTCTATTCCCAGTCGAGGTGCATGCCTAGGTTTGGTCCCCAGGGGGCATACCAGGGGCAACCGATTTATGTTTCTCTCTGCCATCGATGTTTCTCTCCCTCTCTTTCTCCCTGCTTTTCCCTCTCTGTAAAAATAAATAAATAAATAAAATTTAAAAATTTTTCCACTATAATTTAGATAATAAATTTTAAAATCTCCCATAGTATTGCCATTTAGCATAACCATTCACATAATTTAGGTGTATTTGTTCAATGTACATGGAGTTTTTACAAGTATATAATTATAATGTACATAAAGTTTTTAAAACATTTTTAACTGTGGTAAAATATATGTAGCATGAAATCCATTATTGTAACCATTTTAAGTGTCAGTTTCAGTAGTGCTAAGTATATTCATGTTGTTGTGCAATCAGCCAATGTCCAGAAGGTTTTCCGCTTGTGTAACAGAAACTCTAAACCCGGCTCCTCGTTTCCTCCTCTCCCGGGACCCTGGAAACCACCATTCTGCTTTCTGTTTCTGTGAACTTGATTTCTCTAGATACCTCGTATAAGTGAAAGCATGCAATGGTTGTCTTTTTATTGCTGGCTTATTTCACTTAGCATCATGTCCTCAAGACTGTTCGTGTCCACGTGGCAGCATGTGTCGGAGTTTCCTTCCTTGTTAAAGCCGAGTGAATCCTACTGTTTCCTTACTCCACATTTTGTTTAGCCACCCATCTATATGATGAACATATTGATGAAGCTGCCTCCGCCTTTGACTATTGCATATGCTGCTATGAATGTATGTAAAGTTTTATATCCTACCTTCTCACTTGCTGTTATAATATCTATGTATGTATATATGCACAGTTTTTTCCAGGTTAATTTATAGTCTTCATGATAATCTTTTTTTCTCTGTTTTGATAGTAACATCACAGTTCTTCAAGCCCATATATTAAATATTTTTCTACAATTGGCTATTTAAAGTGCTTCCAATTTTTCCCAACTGCTATGATAATGATTTTGTGCCTGTTATTCCTCCCATATTTTAGCTTTTTTAAAAGAATAGATTCCTAAGAAGTGAAATTACTGAGTAAAAATGTATAAATGTTTTATAACTTAAAAGTCAAAAGATAGAAAGCCAAAATGCTTCCTAAAAGTGTATCTACTTGCATAGCTACTCATAGTATATACAAATTTCCATTTTACCATACTCACACAAAACTTTATTGGGTTCTTTTTACATTAAAAAATTAGACAAGAAGATACAAGCTCATTTCTGTTTACTAGACAAAACTCTGACTGTTGTAGTAATAGGCATTTATGAGACCAACCCAGGCTTGGCTAACCTGTGATTACTAGCATGGTAACAGTTGACTGAAATATATATATATATATATATATAATGTATGTTTATTGTATGTAGTATATGCATACAAAGGTCTGTCTGGAAAAAGTCCAGCCATTGTTAACATAATGAGAACAGTTTGCACAACATCGATGTAACCTGGCAGCCAAGGAGAGTAAATTGGAATGTGCGTGTGTGAACAATGGCGACTTCGCTGTACTAGTCAGCAGAGGCAGTAGACACCACTGAATGAGCATGTGTACTGTGTGGCCATCGCCTTCATAATGACTGAGTGGGTAGAGCAATGAATCTGCATCAAATTTTGCATTAAGCTTGAACAGTCCTCCACGAAAACTATTCAGATGATTCGGAAGCCCACAGCTGTGGGCAACTGGTGATTGGCAGCTTCTCCACAACAATATACCTGCTCATGCATCATGTCTCATGCAGAGTTTTTTCACAAAAAGTCAAATCACCAGGTAACTCAGTCCCCCTACAGCCCAGATTTGGTGCCTTATGACTTCTGACTTTTCTCAAAATTAAAATCACCTCTGAAAAAAAGAGATTTCAGACCATTGATGAGATTCAGGAAAATATGATGGGACAGCTTATGGCACTGGCATAACTGTGTGAGGTCCCAAGGTGCCTCCTTAAAAAGGACTGAAGTGTCACTGTCCTATGTGTAGTGTTTCTTATATCTTGTAGCTTCTTCAATAAATGTCTCTATGTTTCATAGTACATGGATGGATACTTCCTGAACAGACCTCATATATTAGAAACATGTCTGACATGTAGTAGGTGCTCAATAAATAATGACCATTATTATTGTTGCCATTGTTTCTATTAATGCCTAAAGTCTGATGATTCTCAACCTGTACCTGCTCTCAGACCCTCAGGTCCCCCAAACCATGGTTCCCCAATTATTTGGTGCATCCCAGTTTGGTAATATCTCAGAGGGCTTTCCTTCCCTATGGAGGTGCTCTACCCAACCCCTCGGCTGCTGGTGTTCTCTACTAGACATAGTTTTGCTTTGCTGGTGGCTGCTCTAAGCCCTCAGAGTAACAAAGCTGCACGTAGGACAGAATGCATGGTGGCAGAAGTGTCCCACGGACTCCAAACAGGCCACTGCCTTATGCCCAGAGTCTTGTAACTTTTTTAATACAGCTCCTCCATCTTTTGGCCCTAATCCCCGCCCCCCCCCATATCAGGACTCAGGCCACAAGGTATGTAAAAGGGCTGGTATTCCATGCCCCCTACAGTAAACAGAACAACACCCACCCCCCAACCCCTGCCAGAGAGGTTCACATTCTAATCTTGGAGCCGAATATGTTAACTTACTTGCAGATCTGATTGAGTTCAGGATCTTGAGATGGGGATATTATCTTGTAATATCTGAATGTGCCCAATGTAATTACATCAGTGAAGGAGGCAGACAACAGGTTAGAGAAAGAAAGAGTTAAATGGGAGAGGGAGAGTTAATGCAATGCTGATAACTTTGAAAGTGGAAAGGAGCTGCCAGCCAAGAAATGCAGGCGCCTCCAGCAGCTGGAAAAGGCAAGGAAACTGAGTCTGTCCTAGAGACTCCGGAGGGGTTGCAGCTCTGCCAACACCTTGATGTTTAGCCCAATAAGGCCTGTTTTGGACCTCTGACCTGCAGAACTCTAAGGTAATAAGTCTGTGGTTTTCTTAAGCCATTAAGTTTGCGGTAATTGTTATAACAGCCATAAGAAACTCACACGCTCCCCTAAAGTCCTTGCCTCCTCCCCATACTTCTCTTCCCAGGCTTCCTTTGGTGCTTTCTTTCTTTGTTAGCCCTAAAATGAAAGTTTCCAAGTTAATTCATACAATTAGGAGGGTCCCACCAACATCTGCTGCTAGTCTTGCTCTTTAATTGTATTTGCTTTTTGGCAAATTGTCTGTGATCTTTACCCCACTGACTTTGTTTTATTGAGAGAGAGGGGAAGAGAGGGAGGGACAACGAGAGGGAGAGAAACATCGATGTGAGAGGGAAACATCCATCGGTTGCCTCCCATATGCACCTCCATCAGGGACTGAACCCGAAACCCAGGCAGGTGCCCTGACCGGGAATCAAACCAGTGACTTTTCGATTTGTGGGTTGATGCCCCATCAACTGAGCCACACCAATCAGGGCTGCCCCAATGACTCATGATATCAGAAAAATATAGACCTACAGTGCATTTCTGAGATCCACAGCGAATCATTCCCTCTCGTGTAGCCATCTATCTAGTCCTCCTTCCAAGAAATGCTATTGTGGGCCAGGCACTGGGATAGCGTTGGGAAGCTAGTGCACAATCTGTGACTTTACAGAGGCCATAGATGTTGGATTTCTATGGCTTGAGAACAACATGCATAGATTTTACACACACACACACACACACACACACACACACACACACACACACATTTGATCCTATAGGTGTTGTAAGATTTGTTTCTTTCCAAAAAGCAATCAGGCTATGTGGAGCCTCTTGGACTAAGTATTGCAGCAATGGACACAAACTGAAATCTGGTTCCATTTTATCCTCCAGCTTGTATTCAGATCCAGGCAAGAGTTAAAGAGTTTGATGGTAGATAAGCACAGATGAGAAGCAGTGCAGCCCAGTGCTTCTTTGCTTAGGAAAATTTCCCCTCTCTCTATTCTCTCCAGTCCTGCTTTCCTGCCTCTGACGCAGGGAGCTAAGGGTCTGAATGGAACCTGTTAGAGGCTCCAATTAAATTTTTGTGGACAAAGGGAACATACAGCCTCCTCAGATAACAGGTAGCAATAAATCCACCAGCACGTCCGCACTCAGAGAGCAGAGTCCCTGCTGAACTGCTAGCAGCTGCCTCGTCTCCTGGACTACCTCACACAGGATGGACTCTCAGGTGAGAAGTTCCTCTCTCTGGACAAATCCAGTCTTTCCCTGTGATTTGTGTCTCTCAGCAGAAAATATTGATTCTAAAGTAAAGTTCACTACTGATTAGCTAGCAAACTCCTGGTTTGGTTTGGTTTGTTTGTTGGGTTTGTTCGTTTGTATTTTTTGGTCTAGCGTTAGAGTGCCTACTTTAAGCCATTTTATATCTTTTAGTTTTCTTTTGCTTTCCTTTTAGTCTCTCTATTCCCTTCTCTGTGTATTCTAACCAAATTTGTATATAGAAATTCATTATTTATACAGGATCTTAAATGATCACATGCATTTTCTGGCTAAAACCTACCTGGGGACTTGGCTCGGAGAGGACCTCTTGGTTATGCAGAACCATTGTGTAGGTGAGGCTCTCCTTGCAGCCCTAAGAACGGAACAGAGGAGCCCAGTACTTGAAGCTGACTATTGAATCCCAGTGATAAACATTGAGCATTATTTACTTCTTGTATTATGAAAATTGTTAATAATAAAACATTTAGAAATTACAGAAAAGGAAAAAGAAGATAACTTAAGTATTGATCATAATAGCTGACATTTGGGTATGCATCTTTCCAGTCTTTTAAAAAGGTGCAAATAAATTTTTATGTCATTGAGGTCAAGCTGTAAATACAGTTTAATGTCCTTTTTTTTAACTTAATGTCATATTCAAAGTATTTTCTAAGTCATTGAAATTGTCTGAAAACATGATTTTAAGAGCTGTTTAGATTCCACCATTAAAGTGTTTCACTTATGTTAATAACGCAGCAATTCAAAATTTCAGCCCTAAACCTTGGACTCACTTCTGATTGTTCCCTTCGGGTACATCCTGAGAAGCAGAGTTTCCCCATCAGAGGGAGTGTGATTTTTAGAGCCTGATGCATTTCATGGAAGTAATCTACTTTAAAATTTACACAATCGATATTGTTGATACTGGAACAGAAGCCATGTAAAAGAAAGTGAAAATTTTTTTCATTTTTAAATCAATTTTTTCTATTATAGTCGATACACATTATTATATTAGTTTCGGGTATACACCCCAGTGATTAGATGTTATATAACATATTGAGTGACTATCCCGATGAATCTCACACCCACCTGGCACCATTCATAATTATTAGGATATTATTGACTATGTCCCCTGAGCTGTACTTTACATCCCTGTGAGGATTCTGTAACAACCCATGTGCACTTCTCAATTCCATCACCTTTTTCACCCAGCTCCCCTCCCACCTGGCAACCCTCAAAATGTCCTCTGTACCTGTTTTCCAAGACACTGTTATCACCTGAAGTTTAGCAAAATACTATGACTTAATGGTGACTAATGACATGAAATCCTAAATAGAAAACTAATAGCGGAGGTTAATATTTTATTTACACAGAGTAACACACCTTTCCGAGCGGGTGTGACGGCTTAAACAAAAGGCTAAGAGCGCTTCTAGTACCTCAGAGCCAGGGGAGGTGGCAGGGTACAATCCTGCAAGTTAAAAAGCTTGGGATTTCATCTAGGTGGACGCCAATTGTGTGACCTCAGGCAAAGCTCCCAGCCAGGGCCTCAGATTTCCCGTCTGAGACGAAAGGGCTGGTCTACGCGGGGCTTCTCCATGGGCAGCACACGTCACACTCTCGGCACCTGCGATAGTTTGTGTGACACAGAGGCATAGACCATAACTGGTTTTTGGCCTGGCACATGAAGTTCTTTTTTAAAACAAGTATTTCCGTTTTTTTAAGTGGATTTAGAGGGAAAAATTGAGTAAATAATAGTGTAAGTAGTCCTCAGATGGGATGTAACCATTGCGGTGACACCAATGGTTACAGAGCAGGAGAGTGTCTGACATTGTAGACACGGAGCTCGGTGCGCTCCAGAATCCGCACGACCTGCAAGGCAGAATTCCAGTGTGAGAAACTGCGCCGCGCCGCTTCCCAGGCAGGCCCTCTGGGAACCGGGAGAGTGAGTCGGTAAGCTGGGTGAGAGGCAAGCAGAGACACGGGCATGCAACAGCTTCACATGCCGCCCTACCACGTGCAACTCTGTACTTTTTATTTTAATAGTGAGTTTCACCACTCTGGCCAGACTTTCTCCCCTCCTCTGAAAAGGCGGCAGAAGACCTGCAGGTGTAACAGGACCTCCACCCAGCACCTGAAGGAGAAGACCCCCAGCGCCCATGGTCATGCTCAGGGCTGTTTGGGACACCCCTGGGTGCTTGCTGCGGGAGGGCAGAGAGTCCCGGAAGCTGGTGCTGGGGGTGGTGTTTGTGGCTCTGCTCCTGGACAACATGCTGCTCACCGTGGTGGGTAGGTCCAGGCCTTTGTGTCAGGGGCTGTGGGCTCTGGGCTCAGCAACACACCTGCCTCAAGCTTTCAGCAGTGAATGCACTCGAGAGCTTTTCCTTTCCTGCTTGAAAGCGCACAGAGGCTGCTGGGAATGGCAGGAAACAGGGTTTGAAGCCTGCCAACCATTGCTGAAAGCTCCAGAGGTTCAAAGAGAAGGAGATGCAGAGTATCTGATCCAAAAAGAGGCTGAGTGGAGCCAGAACTAGCATTATACCCACCCCACCACACACCCACTGTCTGCCCAAGGCACGAGTGGCTCCTGTGGCCACTGGGACAGTGAGCATCTTCTTGCTGTGTTGCCGCCCCAGCTTCTGCTCTGCAGAAATAACATGCTTTATGGATATCCAGCTTTTTACCAAAACCTACCTTTCTAGTGGTTCATTCCCTTAGTCCTCCTTTTTTTGGTTGGGAGTCTATCCATCTTTACATTCAGTTGTGCTAGTATCCAAATGGGTGCTAACATGTTGCCCCCCTTGGGTAAAACATATGCTTTTTAAAAATATATTTTATTGATTATGCTATTACAGTTGTCCCATTTTCACCCCTTCCCACCCACATTCCCCCCTTTAGTTCATGTCCATGTGTCATAAGTTCTTTAGCTTCTACATTTCCCATACTATTCTTGCCTTCCCCCTGTCTATTTTCTACCCATGGGTCCATGCTACTTAATCTCTGTACCTTTTCCCCATCTCTCCTCCTCCCACTTCCCTGTTGCTAACCCTCCACATGATCTCCATTTCTGAGGTTCTGTTCCTGTTCTACTTGTTTGCTTAGTTTCTTTCTTTTTGTTTTCAATGTGGTTGTTAATAATTGTGTGTTTGCTGTCATTTTACTATACATGTTTTTTATCTTCTTTTTCTTAGATAAGTCCCTTTAACAGTTCATATAATAAGGGCTTGGTGATGATGAACTCCTTTAAGTTGACCTTATCTGAGAAGCACTTTATCTGCCCTTCCATTCTAAATGACACCTTTGCTGGATAGAGCAATCTTGAATGTAAGTCCTTGGCCTTTCATGACTTGGAATACTTCTTTCCAGCCCCTTCTTGCCTGGAAGGTCTTTTTTGAGAAATCAGCTGACAGTCTTATGGAAACTCCTTTGTAGGTAACTGTCTCCTTTTCTCTTGCTGCTTCTAGGATTCTCTCCTTCATTTTAATCTTGGCTAATGTAATTATGATGTGCCTTGGTGTGTTCCCCCTTGGGTCCACCTTCTTTGGGACTCTGAGCTTCCTGGACTTCCTGGAAGTCTTTTTCCTTTGCCAGACTGGGGAAGTTCTCCTTTATTATTTGTTCAAATAACTTTTCCACTTGTTGCTCTTCCTCTTCCCTGTCTGGTACCCCTATAATTTGGATGTTGGAACGTTTAAAGATGTCCTGGAGGTTCCTAAGCCTCGCCTCATTTTTTCGAATTCTTGTTTCTTCCTTCTCTTCTGTTTGGTTTTCTTTCTTCCTTGTGGTCCACTCCATTGATTTGAGTCCCAGTTTTCCTCCCATCTCTATTGGTTCCCTGTGCATTTTCCTTCATTTCACTTAGCATAGCCTTCACCTTTTCATCTAATTTGCGACCAAATTCAACCAATTTTGTGAGCATCCTGATCACCAGGGCTTTGAATTGTGCATCTGATAGGTTGGCTATCTCTTTGACACTTAGTATATTTGCTCTGCCACTTTGATCTGTTCTTCCATTTGGGCCATTTTTTTTTTTGTCTTGTCACACCTGTTACATATGAAGGGCAGAGGCTTAGGTGTTCACCAGGGAGGGGCAACCCAGTCACTGGGTTGTGATGCTGTATGTGGGGGCGAGGTCCGAGAGGGAACAATTGTGCTTGTTCAGCTCTCTGTCGGATTTCAGTCCCTTCCACCACTTCCATGAAGCAAACTGGGCCTTTCTGGTGCTGATTCCCAGGTGGGTGGGCTTGTGTACATTCTAGAACCCTGTGGCTCTCTCCAAAGAACTCTCCTGAGAGGCTGAGAGTCTCTCCCAGCACCTCAACCCCCACAGGTGTTTTCAATCGGTGTTTTTGAGGCTTTATTTCCCTGCACCAGGACCCTGGGTTGCACAGTCTGTCTCACTCCCCAGTTTCTCCTGGTTTATCTGCACAAGAATGTGGGACCACCTGGTCTGCCAGCCTCTAGGAAAATGAGCAACTGGTGACTCCAAATTTTCCCTGCTCTCTACATGTATGTCCAAGAAAACTCATGACAGCTCTACAGGTGTTGGCTTTGTGATTGCAGATACATTCTAGCCAGTAGGCAAATTAGCCAATATGGAATCTATGAATAATGAGGACCAATTATTTAATAGTTGGAATTTAGGTACTTTAGCTAATGGTATAGTGTGGGTGGGCCCAATCTTATAGTGGGTTTCAAATCACATCATGTAGACACCTGCCTTGAGCATGAAACTGAACTTCATAGCAATGACCTTGAACCATCTAGTGTTAAGAAGACAATGTACCCTTAACCCTGACCCCTTGTTTTTCTTGACTTTCAGTGCCCATTGTGCCCACCTTCCTATATGCCACAGAATTCAAAGAAGTCAACACTTCTCTGCACCCCGCCCCTGCCGCAACTTCCCAGCATGCCCTCACTTCCCCCACCTTTTCCTCGATCTTCTCCTTCTTTGATAACAACACTGTGGCTATTGACAAAAGTGCTCCCAGGGGCACGGCATGGACAAATGACACTTCTGGCACCACCCCACCTCTAGTCACGGGAGCCACCTCAACCCATAAAAATGACTGCCTGCAAGACACAGAGTTGTTGAAGGAAGAAAACATACGAGTTGGGGTTCTGTTTGCTTCAAAGGCTCTGATGCAGCTTCTGGTCAACCCGTTTGTGGGGCCTCTCACCAACAGGTACCTCCATGGGTGCTCGGCAGCTCCGGAGTGAGAGAATGGGCTCGGGTGTCCTAAAGGGGGTTAAAAGGGAAAAAAGGGAAACTCTCCTGTCTGTACCCCAGGAGGGTCCACTGTTAGAAAAGCTGGTTACCCCAAAGGATGGCCTGATGTTGATGAAATGCCATGGGCTTCAGAGTTTCTTAGTGACCTAATGACCATTGGGTACCAGGAAGAGAACGGTGAAGGGAAGCACACCACTGAGGTGATTTTCGTGTCCCAGGGCCTGGCTCCAGCCGGACATGAAGAGGAGGGAGCAGGCTGGTCGTAAGCCAGAGCACTGGCTTCTTAGCAGCTGTGTTTGGGATTATCCTGATTTTTTAGAGGAGCATACACTCTGACTAGGCTGTCCTTTCTAGAAAAGAAGACTTAGGCCCTGGTCTGTGGGTAATACTGCTTGTTTGTTTATTTACTTATATACATTTATATGTCATATCCATTCTCTATACCTGCATTCAGGGACATGTTTTACCATGTACTCAAATAAATGAATTTCCCTTCTCACTTACATGAAACTATGTAGTCCCAGAATATGGATGCTTATTGGAACTGTATCTTTTTTTAAATTCCCTTTTAGGATTGGATATCACATTCCCATGTTTGCTGGCTTTGTTATCATGTTTCTCTCCACAGTGAGTAAGTACTTTGTTTCCTCCTTTCTTCCCTTCACTGATTACCTTTGATTTTATCACATGCACTGCAGTGGAGAGAGCAGCTTCACTCTAGCTAAGTGGCCCATGGTACTGATTTAAATGCTTCACAGTGTCTGGTATGGGCACTAGAGCAATAATGGCAACTCAGTGTAGTCAGAATCTGTATATTCTGCTATAGAAGAACAGATACTTCACTCCCGTCAGCTGAGGAAAGCTGTGAAGGCTGTTTTGCTGTGTGTGCCGTTGTGTGTGTGTGTGTGCATATCAGTAATCCCTTGAGTGAGTTCAGTACAAACCTCCGCATTCTTTGGGAAGATGTCATATTATTTTTTATTTGCAAAGGTAAAGGGCAGCAAACAAAGAATATAAATTCGACAAGAGCAATTGGGAAATACCCCAGAGTCTACTGCCTTCACGTAAGAACATTAAAGGTTAGGAAATGTTCTAGCTTAGGAAAATAAATTTGCTAAAGAAACAAAAAAGGGAAAGACAAATAGTCCATCCACTTTCCAATAGATGTTCCTAATAAAATGGCAGTGGAATATGAACAGTAAGTGAAAAAAAGTCCGGAAATTGACCCTGAGGATTACAAGAAGAAGGAATGAATGGGGAGGGGTTATTGCAGGGGAGGCAGCCTATGGGCCCACTGGTGGCCCCTGGTGCCCCTGCTGACACTCTGACCCGAACGGCAGGCCTCCGTAGCCCTCCTGTTTTTCTTGTCACTTTCTGAACATTTCTGCTTTTCTTCCCCTTTTTTTTCCCTTCTCCTTCCAGCACAGGGCTTGACTCCTATTAACCAGTGCTGAATGGGAGTTTGTCTCACTCAGGGCTGGAAGGCTACAAAGTGAGGGAGCCGGATTAAGTTCTGTCTCCAGACTGCAGCTTACTTGAGGCAATTCTAGCCAAAGCAAAGCAGAGGAAATTCAAGTTAGAGGTGTTTATTGAACTTCTAGAAGTTTAGTCTATGCTACACAGTAAATTAAAAACAAATAATTTGCTGTTTCATCAAATGAGACATACATAATTCATTCCACAAAACTTTATGGAGCATACATATTATGCTTTGATGGCAAAAGTCACTGAAGGAATGTGAAGTATAAAGACACATTTCCAGCCCTGGCTGGTGTGGCTCAGTGGATTGAGTGCTGGTCTGCAAACCAAAGGGTCACAGCTTCAATTCCCAGTCAGGGCACATGTGTAGATTGCAGGCCAGGTCCCCAGCTGGGGACATGCTAGAGGCAACCCACATTGATGTTTCTCTCACTCTCTTTCTCCCTCCCTTCCCCTCTCTCTAAAAATAAATAAATAAATAAATTTTTAAATATTTAAAAAAAGGTACATTTCCAGTTCCCCAGGACTTTATGATGCTCTTCCCAAGCAGAAAGAGTTTGTCCACCTGCACAAGCAGAGCCAAACCTTAAACACCAAGAACTGCAGGGGAAAAAGATTGGCTATTTTATTAGGAATGGTGTAACGAAGGAGAATGGGATGCTCATGCTCAAAAGCCCACACTCTCTGATGGCATGTAAGTTACAGATTGTAGAGGGCAAAATCATAAGACACCGTGGGTTAGGGGCCTCAGGGTTGGGCTGGAGCTGGTTGGCCAGAGGTGAGTAAGGATACTGAGTCATTCCTTCAGGTCTCCAGGACAGCTCTGAGGTCCGCTCCAGCATCCGTCTGTCTGGTCTCATGGAAAGTAGCCAAGGGGTCATCCCAGCTTAGGTCTCAGAAACTGAAGCACGACTTAGGTCAACATGTTATCTTTAGCCTGCAGAGGTCCAGACCCCATGATCATCAGTCAGGTCCCCACTGCTGTCTCCGGCTGCCTCAGGGGTGCTGACCATCCAGGGGAAAGGCTGGGTCTCTGAGGGATGTATATACAGGGTCCAGCACAGATAAAACCCCTCTTTTACTACAAAATCATAAGCATGTCATTCTGTAACATAACAATATCACACTCAAGCACACCATGTGACATTGTAGGGGAAATGTTCAAAATAAAACTATAAATTATTACACCCATATTATTACCCTACCAACCACACTCAAGCAGGCATTGCTTCTCTTCTGCTGGGCATATATATATATATATGAGGTGGGGGTGTGGGGAGAGAGATGATTGATGATTTCCAGAGCTAGGATTTTAGGATTTAAAGGTAAATTTAATCAAGGTCATGAGGACCTGTTATTTCAACACCTGGGAGGCCTGACTAACAGCCCACAGAATGAATTAAGACTAGAGGATCCCATAGTCTTTGTATTTTTAACTTTTTACATTATTTTTATTGTACTTTTTCCATTACCATTTATCCACCCCCATACCCTCCTCCACCTCCACCCACTCCCCTCCCCTCCAGGAACCCGTAGTCTTTAGTATAAAGTCCTGGCCTGAAAGCATTTCTTATCTGCCACATTGTATGTATTATATTAGACAGTGATAGTGTTTCCATGCCATGACCAGTGTCACTGTACTTGAGTTAGCCTGACCCTAGCGAACGTTTGGTGGTTAGTGCCTCCTATGTAGGGTTTTTGTTAGGGTTTTTGAAATACTAAAAAGAGGTTGCTGCTACCCATTGCCACCCCTAAGGGGCCCCAGCTGGGAACCAGACTCAGTGTGACTAGGAGCTAAATGGTGGCCTGTGTTAGGTCTGCAAAGTAAAAGAGAAATTGCTTTGGTCTTCCTAAGTAGGATGACCAACTATCCCACTTCACCTGAAATTAAGGCACCTCCCAGGATATGAAACTTTTGGTTTTAAAGCCAAGAAAACCCCAGGCAAATGGGGCAAACCGAGATAGTTAGTAAACAACATAGGGAGAGCTGACCTTGAGCAGATTGGAAATCTGAAGGCCTGGGAGCGGGCACGGGAGGCCAGGTAAGGAGAAACCAAGCGTGTGCATGCTTGGAAGACAGTGTGATCACGTCGGGAAGGAGTGGGAGATTATAAGGCATCAGATGAGTGAGGACGTCTGTAATGAGTGGGCAAAGGGATTTCAGTTCCACTGATGCAGACACTTTGGGAGGGAGTCTTCTGTCTTTTGTGGGCATTGCCTTTGAACTAGAGATGAGACGTGTCTGCACTTACCAACCTCAGCACCAACACCCTGTAATTTAGTGTTTGGTAACATTTCTACTTGGTTCTGCTTTGTGTGTGTCAGTCTCTAGTAGACTGAACCTCTTCAGGGGCATGAACTGGACGTCTGTTTACTTCGTATCTGCTAAGAGTTCAGTATTGCTTAATAAATACTCACTGATTCGATTTGGCTGAAAGATCTTTCAGTCTAAGGTAAAGGGAAAGATCTGATTGAATAGCAAGATATTACTTTACTGTCTACCCAACGTCTATGGTCCTTCAAGTGCACATAACTTTTAACCCCCACTTTTCGGTGACCCACTGAAGGCAAAGGTCAAATCTGGGTGTTACATATGGAGGATCCGGAAGGGTCTAAGGACAAGATCCCAGCTCAGGGCCTTGAACTTCTTAGACAGCCCTGATCTTAATGGACAGATGTTGGATGTTGGCTTTGGGCAAAAAGGTGGAAATCCAGCCTTTCGTCTACAGCGCGGTGAATCCGTTTGTGCTTCTGTGGTTTCTCAGTCTTCATACCAATTAAAACGCAGTCTTGATTCAGGGGTGGGAGACTAAAAAGACGACTCCAGAAACAAGGAGTAGCGAGCAGGCTTTATTTAAGCACAGGCATCATGGCTCACATTTGTGACATCACGGGCAGGTTTCCCAAGGGCCAGGGAACCCAGGCAGCGTGCTAACTGGAGCGTTCTCCCGTTCTCTTTGCCCAGTGTTTGCCTTTTCTGGCACCTACGCCCTGCTCTTTGTGGCTCGAACCCTTCAAGGCATCGGATCTTCATTTTCATCTGTTGCAGGTAATGCTGACATCTTACACACACGTGTGCATGTGCACATGCACATGTGCACTCGCATGCACTCACACACGTGCATGCACCACCTCTTTAAGGTTTATATGAAACATTAAAGAAAATACCCCAGAAGCAGACATTGTGATTCAAAAGCAAGATAATTATAGGGTTGCCAGCAGTGCCTGTAAATCCCTCAGCCTGACATCACTTCCTCCGGTAGTGCTGAGAGGCGGCCGGCTCAGCTCAGAGCAAGCCCGAAGCAGAACCGTGAAGCCCAGCTTTTACTCATGCCACTCTATGCTCTTTTATCTGCCCCCCTGTCACCATTTTATAGGAGCAGTGATGTTAGCAGTACCAGTAACAGCATCACAGTTTGCACAGTGCTCTCAAAGACAGCGTCAAATGTGATCCTGCGCCACGAAGCACATGAGTGTGGGAACAGGAGCGCTCAGCCCACACCCTCTCCCGGACACACAGGGCTTTTGCGCTTGTCCTCAGGCGCCCCCATTGAATAGAACAGTGTTCTGGGTTCATAGGCTTCCCTTCTTTGCCCTAGTCCAGATCTATCCATCAGGGAAGTTGCTAGGAAATGATAATGTGATGTGAAACCCAGTGTCATGGGATAATGGTGTTCTGCATTACACTTCCCAGAGACTTACACTCCTGACAATATTCTGAACAGAAGGGATGAGCAGTGTGGGAGTTTGGGGGGACCCGTGGGGAAGGATTTGTAAAATGCTGTGGGTTAAGCTTTGCAAAACCCCTCAAGCTGAAATTCTAGTGGAGATGCTGACTCCATCTGTCTCTCTCCTTCAGGTCTCGGGATGCTGGCAAGTGTCTACACTGATGACTGCGAGAGAGGCCATGCCATGGGAATCGCCCTGGGGGGCCTGGCTCTGGGAGTGCTGGGTACGTGGCTCCCGGCCCCAGATCCAGGACCACGAGGGTGGGGTACTGCAGACTCTCTGCCGATGGCTCCAGGAGGCAGGTGTTTCTAAGGTCATGGAAGGCACTATTTTCCTTCTTTCTCTGTCCAATCATGTTCTGAGTCCTTCTGAAATTTTGTCCAGGAAAGATGAAATCACTCTCCCCTTTCAAAGCTGAATAGCCCTTAAGGAACAGTCCAGAGACCTAGTCTAGTCAAGGGGTGGGTCTCCCCATGTTAGCAGCCACTGACTCACCTTTGCTTCACCACATGGTCGGCTTTCAACATGAGGACATGCTCTTTGTCAGATTTTGTGCTACATGCATTACAGATGTAATCTCCTTCAATCCTCGGCACGGTGCTGTGAAGGAGGACTGGTCACCCCCAACACAGAGATGAGAATAGGAAAGGTTCATAGCCATCCAAGGTCACACAGCCAGGAAATGCAAGAGCAGGGATACAGATGCACGTTTTCTGAGCTTGAATCCCAAGCTTTGAACCATGTAGCTGTCTTCTCTTTGAGGTTCGTCCTTCGTATGATTTAATTGACTTAGTACACAATAAGCCGCATACTTTTACGGAGCACTTATTACATGCCACGCACAACGCCAGTGCAGAGAAGATATAGGTAAGAAGCCCCAGATGTGGTTCCCACCCCATAGGAGCTTGCAAACTAATTGGGGAGAAAACACCAGAAGTTTCTTGCCTGGCCCACACCCCACCCTCTGCGACCACAGGGAAGAGATGGAACAAAACCCCTGTTCTTTATTAGCACCCACCTACCCAGGTGCCCAAGCTGAGACTGGTGCACCCCTGCATCCTCTCTCTCCTCTCCCTCCCTAACGAACAAGCCCACTGTGTCCTCTACAGCCACCTCCTCAAGGCCAGCTCCTCGTCCCATCTCAGATGGGATGTGGCACCAGCCTCCTGCCTGCCCTCTTGTACAGTCTCTCCTTCCTCCAAGCTGCTCCTGAGGAAGCTCCCTATGCCCAGAGCTGCTGGGACTTCTCCCCAGCCAAAAAAGCACTGGCGTTCCTCCCTAGCCTGCAAGGCCGAGTAGATGCTCTATCTGGATCTATGGGGCCCTTAACTATGTGGCCTCGACCTTCCCCACTTCTACTCTTCCCCTCCCAAGTACACATATTCTAGGAGAACTGACTTTCTTCTATTGCTTCTCCAACCACACTCCCTTTTCTGCCACATCTGTGTTCTTTGCACATGGTTTTTCCCCACCAGTATTGTCCACCTGACAAAGCCCTGTGGCCTTCTGACCTCACTCCACTGTGCTTACGCAGCCCTTTGTAGGGGGAACCTTTACTGTTGAACTTCACCTTTCACCTTTATGTTCTAATTATTTGCCCCACCCCCCACCCCACTCCACATTTCCTCCACTAGCATTCAAAGACCTTGGAGCCAGGTCTTCTTCAGCTCTGAATCCCAAGAACCTCACGCAGAGCTCAGCCCCTAGGCCTTCATTGAACATCACGGGGTCCATGTGGCCACACCACGCTGCCTAGGCCCTGGCCCTCACTTCTGGAATCTGCATCTGCTTTGCCTTTCCAGTGGGAGCTCCGTTTGGAAGTGTGATGTATGAGTTTGTCGGGAAGTCTGCACCCTTCCTCATCCTGGCCTTTCTGGCCCTACTGGATGGAGGTAAGTCACCATAAGAGGCCACCCGGCAGGTGACAGCCCAGGCCAGGTTGGGGATGCGTTATGCTGTGTGTTGGTCTTGCAGTGTTGGAGTGAATCTCGGACGGACCCGTCCTAGTCAGGGAAGAACTTCAGGAGTTAGATCTGCATGTGGCTTGGTGACAACAAGGTGGCAGTTATTGGAGCCTCCAACACTCGGTGGATAAACGATGCCGTCTCTCTCCCTCTTCCTTCCTTAGCACTCCAGCTTTGCATTTTACAGCCGTCCAAATTCTCTCCCGAGGTGAGTGCACACCAAGCCCCAGTTCCAGGGGACACATAGGATGGCTACGGGCACCGACCCACACGTCCCTAGATCACCCCTGCCAAACCCAAGAAAAGAGGTGAAGGGGATGGAGTCTGGGGAAGTGAGAACTGAACCGGGGTTCCCAGACAGAGTCACAGTTAGGGTGGCACGGGGGACAGTGCGGGAGTCTGGCTGGATGTTGCACAAAGGGGGAGGAAGGGCTGTATGAAGCATCAAAGAAACCTTAGGTGATGCACACAAGCACACACGTCACATACCACATAACAACGTTTGGGCAACAGCAGACTGCGTATACAATGGTGGTCCCACAAGGTTATAATGGAGCCAGAACAATTCCCACCTCCTAGTAACATTGTAGCTGTTCTAACATCGTAGCCAGTTGTGGCGCCGGGTGTCACTCCTGCTTGTGGTGTAAACAAACCTACCGGGCTGCCAGTTGTATAGAAGTATAGCACATACAATTATGATAAAAAACAGCTATGTTACTGGTTTCTGTACTTTACTATACTTTTCATCATTTTTTTAAGATTTTATTTATTTTTAAAGAGAAGAGAAGGGAGGGAGATAGAGAGGAGAGAATCATCAGTGTGTGGTTGCCTCTTGTGTGCCCCCCACCAGGGACCTGGCCTGCAACCCAGGCATGTGCCCTGACTGGGAATCGAACCAGCAACCCTTTGGTTCTCAGGCCAGTGCTCAATCCACTGAGCCACACCAGCCAGGGCCTATCATTATTTTAGAATGTACTCTTTCTACTTATGAAAAAAGATTTTGTTGTACAGCAGTTTGCTATGTGACACCAGCAGCGGCATCATACATCTTGTAGTTACTGCATCTCGTGTTTGCATAATTTTCCCTTGTGCTTGATTTAATCTCATGATGTTTGTACAGTAACATGCTGTACATGCTTGTAGCCCGGGAGCAACAGGCTGCACCATGTACCCTAAATGTAAGCAGGCTGTGACATTGAGGTTTGTGTAAGTGCATACTGTGATGTTCGCACAAAGACAAGATTGCCTAAGCTCATTTCTCAGGTGTATCCCCATTGTGAAGTAGTGTATAACTACATATATATATGACTATATATGTGTGTGTGTGTATATATACTCATGTGCTAAGTTTATATATACACATATACAGTCAGGAGTTTAATATATATTTAACATGCAGGGTGGGGCAAAGTAGGTTTACAGTAGTGAGTATGCAAAACACTTCATTCTTGTGTTATCACGTGTTAACTATTGTATCGTTTTCCATGCGAAGGAGACAATGACTTTGGGACCTGCATTTCTGTAGTTACAACATCCCAGCGCTGAGAAGGCCTTAGAGGTCATCCAGGCAGCCTCCCCCAAGAGCATCCTTACAGTTAAATGTTGGAGTTGGTATTTGCCTGCCCCCAAGCCAAAGATGACTCTGGGAAATTCATACCAAACCATGAAGAAAGAAAGATAAAAAATGCAAAAAATATAGGAAAGTTTGTTCTAACTACCTTGAATTTGTAGCCAAGCCAGACCAAAGTGGGGATAACCTGGGAACCCGCTCCTCGTGGTCGGTGTCAGAAGCTGGGGCAGCCGGGGGTTACTGAGCCCTGACCCTGTGGGGGTGGTGCTGACTCCACGTCCGTACATTCTCAGATTCTGTGAAAAGGGGTAGATTTATATACTATACAGATGGAAGTTTTTGTTGTCCATGTCCTCAGAGTGCCAAGGGGACTCCGCTCCTTACACTCCTCAAAGACCCTTATATCCTGGTGGCTGCAGGTAAGCTGATGACACCCCATGGGCCGGGAGGGTCCAGGCTTCAGGGCAGCCATGGTGGCTCATGGGACTGTCCCCCCAGGCTCCCTCTGCTTCGCCAACATGGGAGTGGCCGTGCTGGAGCCCACACTGCCCATCTGGATGGTGCAGACCATGTGCTCCCCTGAGTGGCAGTTGGGTAAGTGATCTTGGTCCCCAGCTCAGGCCTGAGCAGAAGAGCGTGCTGCGGGCCCTTTCCCAGGTAATCCAGGAGCATCGCTAGGCCCAGGTCTCTGGGCTTCCAGAGAGACAATGTGCTCCCTTCATAGAATCACTGCCCATTCACAGCTGTGAATCAAGCCTGACTGGGTGGGTGGTCCCTCCAAGAAGCAGCCCAAGAAGGAAGGGAGGCGCTGTTGCCAGGGCTAGAGAGCAGCAACTTCCTGTGCGGCTGAACCATGAACGACTTCTAGTCAGAGGACACAGGTTCTCATTTCTATTGATTGGCTATGCAAGCTGTGCAGATCACAGAGACTTGCCAAGCACCCCTTTGCCCACCTCTCAGACAGGCATTGGGACCCTGTCTAGTTCAAAGCGTCATTTGAGGAGTAACTGGCAGTCTTGCCCCCGTAGAACATGAACATGCACCAGCATCACCATCCACATTTTCTCTCTTCAGCTCCCCTTTCCCTGGATTACCTTTTTTTTTTACATTATTTCATAGTAGTTTTTCCATTACCATTTATTCCCCCATGGTCACCCAGCCGCCTCCCCCCAATCACCACACTGTTGTCTGCGCCATGAGTTCTTTCTCTTCTTTTCCTTTTTGCTCCATCCCTCCACCCACCCCAACTCCCACTTCCCAAGCTGTCAGCCTGCTCTGTCTACGAGTCTGCTTCTATTTTGCCTGTTGGTTCAGTTAGTCCATTAGATTCCACATATGAATACAAAGTAATCTGAGACAGTAAAATCTCAGATTTTTTTTTTCTATCTCTTCACCTCTAAGAGAGGAGCTTCTGGAGTCTGCCGTTCTGCAGCCCTCACCCAGGGGAGGCGCTTGGCTCTGCATCCTAGTGGAGAGCTCTGGGCCCAGGGGAGAGGCCTCCAGCCTCCTCTGCTCCTTTTCGAGAAGCCTGAGGACAGGGACAGAGAAGGCTATATGCAAAGTGCAAAAGCAGGGAGGGGAGGCTTATGGGACCAGACGGGAAGCCGATAAAGACCTGATTCGGCTCAGCATGCAATAAAATCACTAAATCTAATTTTTTAGGGGACAGTTCTAAACAAGGCTCCCAGCCCCAAATTGAATTGTTCTGGGCGGCAGCTGCCTCTGACCATGACAACTAATTGAGTCAGTCAGTGCTTGGTACCAGCCAGCATCCCCTGCCCCGAGGCTCTGGCCGAGCAGGTGGGACCCACAGCTCAAGACGGCCCTTCCCCAGCCTTTTTCACCCAAAGGAGAGACTGCATAAAGCAAACCAGCTATCAGCCAGTAACTGGTGAATTGTTGACTCTGGGCATCACTGTAGTTGTCACAGTAGTTTCTATTAGGCAGCACCGTTGCTTCTCTCTAGGAGAGGCGGTGGCAGGTGAGACACATGAGGAAGCTCACGGGGTGACTTCACGAGGTCCCCTTTGCAGGAACATCAGAGCTCAAGGAGGCCCTGTCTTCCTCCACCCTGTACACCCACCCGCAGTGCTC
Organism: Anoura caudifer; assembly: GCA_004027475.1. Taxonomy (NCBI): domain Eukaryota; kingdom Metazoa; phylum Chordata; class Mammalia; order Chiroptera; family Phyllostomidae; genus Anoura; species Anoura caudifer. The sequence goes on along the minus strand of PVKU01003025.1, from coordinate 30,965 downwards.
TCTGTATTGAATTGCCTGGAAAGGTTGTTAAAACTCAGGTATCAGGGCCCCACCCAGCAATTCAGTGAAACAAGTTTGCATTCCAAGCTTCCGGGTGACACTGAGACGCTGAGACAGCCTCAGTGACCCCACTTCGAAACATATTGTCCTAAATGCAGAACACTCAGATGAGGCCTCTGAGAGGGATGGTCATCTGTCACTGAGCACTCGAATGTCCCATTTGCCCACTGCTCATGTCACCGAGGGTGGGCAGAGCTCAGACCCGGAGACAGGCCCACCTGGGTGTGACTCTCAGTGGCCACTTACTGGCTGTGACCTTGGATAAGTTTTCTAACCTCTTGTGAACTCCATTTTTTTTTTCATTTGTAAAAAGGAGCTGCTTTTCAGAGTTGTTTTCCAGGTTAAATTGTTATACGAATTCTAAAAGGATTAGCACCATGCATGAAATATACTCAGTAAATCAAAATCATTACTATTTTGTAATCGTTTTTGTTTACATCACTTTGACAATCACATCCAGTGACATACCCACCCCTTGAAGATGTGCTGGGAACAACATATATGTGTCTGTGGACACACAGCCAGGAACACCTCTTCGGTACACCGTGCCTCTGAAATGCAAGCTCTCCCCAGGGCCAGGAGAACAGGCCGCTGTGGCGGGGGGACATCTCATTCAGAAGTTTCACATCCTTTAAAATGACATTGAGACAACCATCTAGGTGGCAGGCAGCTTCCCAGAGGAACTTGTTTCCAGATAATCAGGTACACAGTTGGGTAGTTAAAACTTCTCATGTTTTAAAAGCAATTAAACATAAACAAATAGGCACAGTTTGAGACAGATTGCCACACTGCGCAGGTCGACTAGACAAATCCACTAAAGTGTACTTCACTTTCACCCACAGGAGAGAATATTAAAAGCAAACAAGCCATCAGCTGGTAACCAGGGAACTGTTGACCTTGAGCTTCATTGTAATCCTCACAATAGTTACTACTAGGAGGGGCACGGCTTCCTATCAGCATAGAGAGGCAGAGAGGCTGGTGAGGCTGACGGAAACTCACACGTCCATGCCACGCGGTCCCTGCGCCACAGCCATCTGGCTGCCGCACTGAGGGTGTGGGCGGTGGGAACACCTGCATTGGAGTGGGAAGGCCTGGGCCTGAGTCCAGATGACACTAATTAAGGCCAGTGCTCAGCGGGGACTTAATCAATCTGGGCCAGGAGCTATGCGAAATAGTTGCTATGCATGACGTCATTTAAGCCCCACAGCCAGCCTGTCTCATAGGAATTGTTATTCTCCCCATCCTGTAGAGGTTTCTTGTTCTGACCCAATTTCCCATTACCCGCCCCCCCCCAACACACACACACACCACCACCACCACCACCACCAAACTCTGGGCCTTAGGCAACTTCCTGTCAAGGCAAGGTCCCAGTGCCCTCAGCCATCGCCTGCTGCTGACACCTGGGTGCTTCCTGAGAACACAGTTTCCTGCAGCCCCCTTGGGGGCCGCCCATGTTCCTCCTTTGCTGTTTCTGAATCATTTCATCTTCATTGTCCTTCAAAGACCCCAACTCCTTTGAGGATCTTGTTGTTAAATTGTAACCACCACCCCTTAGTTACCGCATCACCATCATTAAAGCTGTCAATCCTTTTCACCTCTACTCCTGTCCCTGTTTGGGGGACGTCGGTATCCAGGTAGATAACCCTCTAACATCTTGGTCTACTCCTTAACCTGTTCTTCTGCAGTGCTCCTTTCCTCCTCTCCCCTTCACCAAGCAAACCTTTATAGAACCTTGACCTTGACATCATTACTGGTATCCCCTCTGAAGTCACCGTTCCAAGCGGCCCAGTTATCACCTTACATATATTCTGCTCAGGCATTCTAATCCCCCCACCTCAACAAATTTTGACAACTTTGAGATTGCCATCGGCCTCAATTGTTGTTCTGTTTTCATCACTACTCATGTCTCCACTTGTGTCTTAGCTTAGATTCCATCCAGATGGATCCAAGTCCACCATCAATGCCACTCCTTTGAAAGCTTTGGTGTTCCTTTGCCCGCTCTTCCCCTGGGGCCGTCGCCCAGCAAAGCCTTGACTCCGGCCAAGCCTGGCCGGCCGCCCTGCTCTGCCTTCACACGAGCAGTGGAAAGGGACTGCAGAAAATCACGGCCACGCTGCTGGTCTCACCTTAGCTTTAGGGCCACGCAGCTAAAATAAGTTCTTTTTCTCAGCTGCACTATAAACTTCTTTTCAATTTTATTTCTAATTAGAGTTGACTAAGGTAGGTTTTTACACTGTCCAACAATCTTTCTGTAAGTCCCGTAGCTTCATTCTCCATCCCACTTTTCAAAATGGCTTTTACTCTTCTCCGTCCATACCGTTCACACAAGCTCGTCCCTTCAGCTTTGCCGTTCTCAGCTCCTGGTTGTGGGAAAAACAGGAGAAACGAGAGGGGAGCTCACCGCTTCCATCCATCGTGGAGCAGACTCACTTCGCTGCTCCTGGGTCCGCACCACCGCCTCCGCCTTATCGCAGCCGCATCTCAGCTCCTTTCAAAGGCCGAACTCCTTTTTGTCCCTTGTCTCCCGGGTTCCATCCCCCTTCACCCTCCACAGGCTGCTCCTCTCCCCTTTTCTCTGCTAACTTTTAAAGGTAGGGGTCCTCAGAGCTGCAGACCGTGGGTCTCTACTCTTTTCTAACTGATCTCCTGTAGGTGAGCCCAGCCCCACCCCCAGCTATAGGAACGAAGTGTGAACCAGGCAGTCGAAGGTGTGCATCTGTGTTTGGGACCTTTCGTCAGAACTCCAGACTTGTGTGCCCAACCTCCCGACGTCTCCAGCTGGACATCTAATAGGCCTTCCGAATCTTTTATGAGCCCTCCAAGCTCTTCCTTTACCTCCAGTCTCCAGTCACCCAGTTGATAAGGACAAAAACCTGGGAGTCTTCCTCGACTTCTCTCTTTCCCCCACCCCTGCTATGCCTGTGGCCAATCCAGCCGAGAATTCCACTGACTCCACCCGCAAAAGACCTCCCACTCGATTCCCTCCTCTCTGTGGTGACTCCCAAACTGAGGCGCTATCCCCGTTCTCCTGGGTTCGGCGGGCAGTCTTTTGGCTTCCACTCCTATCCTGTGAAGCCACCCTTCTAACCACAACCAGGGACCTTAAAAAGCAAGTCAGACTAGGTCATTCCTCTCCACCACTTCCCACTCCACTTCCCATAAATTCCGGATTCCAGGCACACCCTTCCTATCACCCTCCCTGCGCAGGGCGCCTCAGCCGCGTGGGCCTCCTTCCTGTCCCTAGAACAGACTAAGCAGTTCTTCTGTAAGTGTTTGCATGAAGTGGTGTTGGTGGGGGGGTGTTTGTTTTTATTTTGTTTTGTTTTTCTGCTTGACCACTCTCTTTTGGTTATTCTAGTTTTAGCTTAAATGTCAGCTTCTCAAAGAAGCCTTCCCTGCCCCGCCAAATCTAAGTTAACCCCATTTCTGGTCATTCTGCCATGACTTCATATTACATTTTCTTCACAAAGGTTATCATTTTTCAAAATTATCTTTTTCATGTATTTGTTTACTTATTTATTATCTGTTCCACTCCCCAAACTAGGATTTCCTCTCTGATTCATCACTCTATCCTAGCCCTTAGAATACCTAGCATATAACAAAAGCTCATTAAAAGCACTGAATGAATGAACATAAGCCTGAGAGCCAGAGGAAGTAAATAAATTGCCCAAGGTCACGGAGCTCACAATTGGCAGAGCCACGAGTGAACCCAGAGCTGTGGGCTCCGCGCTCCGGCTCCGAGGGCCCAACTCTACTGTCACAGGACACAGTGTGACAGGGCTTCAGTTCGCAAAATATTTTACATTCATTATCTAATGTGCTCCTCGGTGTAAGCTGCTGCCACATAACAATAGCTTTGTTTTTCCCAGATGAGAGACCAAAGCTCAGAAAGGCTGGCTAACCGACCAGCGTCAGGACCTAAGCGATAGAAAGGCAGGGGAGCAGCAAGGCAGGAACCGTACTTCCCAGGAAGTATGCATGTCTTTCTCCAGCGTGTGTGTTCTTACACCAATGGCCAAGGGTACTGTACACGTGACAGTGGCTCACTGGGGCCGTTCACCCAGAAGTCCAAGCGGGGAGCTGGAAGTACACCGCATGTATTGAAGCTAAGCAAGGCCCTGCTCCTGAGGAACGCAGAGGTGTGGGGTCCTCTGTCATCCAGTCTGGGTTTGCATAGGGGTCCCCAACCCACAAAACAAACTGCTTTGTGATCCTTGAGGGTAACTCCACTGTCTTATAGGATCAAGGTGTTTTAGAGCAAACGGGGCATGTCCTGAGGTGCGGATCTGTGTCTTTCTACAGGTCTGGCTTTCCTGCCTGCCAGCGTGTCCTACCTCATCGGCACCAACCTCTTTGGCGTGTTGGCCAACAAGATGGGTCGGTACGTAGACTGGGGATCTGGACGAGCAAGAGGAATACAGGATAGGACAGCCCGTTGAGGTTGTCCCTGAACTTGGGATGATGAGCATCTTCTCTGAAGTGGCAAGTTTAGGACAAGTACATACATAAAAACTGCCCCTGGGAGGTGGGGCGGGCAGGTGGCAAGAGCCAAAAGGAGAGAGACAGTCGGCCCTGCGCCTGTTGCTGTAGAAGTGGCAGTGAATATCTGAGGGACAGCCTTCACTTTCCAGGTGCTTGTTGTCACGTTGAAGAGATCAAATAACCCCTCAGAGAACAGGCCTCAGAAACAGCAGCGCTGTGGGGCAGTGGCTGCCCAACTGTGCTGCGGGGAGGTGCCCCAGGGCCCCCAAGGGCGGGGGGCTAAGAGGTGTGAGTCTGGATCCTGTTCCTACACGACAGTGAGAGAAGCTCTGGTTTCATCTTCATAGCGCAGCATAAAGACTTTAAAAATAAAGATTAAAAAGAAAAAATGCTGCTCTAGTCAACCAGAGAAGGACAGAAGTTTGGTATTATTTTTCTGTGGCTTCTGAGATGGGTCTTGAAGAGAAAATAAGATGTGAATAGGGGAGAGGTTGTCTGAACAGGGAGACAGCATGGATTAAGTTTGAGGGTTACTCCCAAGGGGCCTGTCGTTCTCAGTCAACTGGCTCCTCTTCTAAGGGAAGGAAAAATAGTTCCCATCAGGCCCCCTCTGCTTCTGCTGGGGGAAGAGGTGTGGAGCCAGGCGAGAGATGGGGAAGGAAAGGACAGGGAAGGGGCTCACCTGGGTGCCACCTGGTCACGTAGAGGTGCGTTCATCTTCCAACCTCCCATGGGGTCCCTGGAATCAGGGGTGGTAGGACTAGCCAGGGTGGTGGGGAAGGGGTGGCGGGTGGAAGGCATCTCTCCCCTTGGCACCATTTAACGACAGCTCTTTTTCCCAGGTGGCGTTGCTCCCTGATTGGCATGGTGGTAGTAGGTACCAGCTTGCTTTGTGTAAGTATAATAAGGTCTAGTTGAGAAAAGAGAGGGAGACTCAGACATTTACACATCACTGTCCTTCAAAATAAGCAGAGGGTTGACTTGGCAAGGACTGTCAGAGAGACCATCTCTGCTTCGGTGGGAATTCAGCAGCCGGAGAGCTGCCACCAGCATCACGCTGGAGAGAGGTCGGGGAGGAGAGGGAGGGGCAGTGGGCGGGCTGGAGCTGGCTGAGGCTCTGGGTACCGGCATGTGGATGTCTATTTCTGGGCCAGCGGACGATGCATTTTATGTCTTCATTTGTTCACCCCACCCTGGCAGAGCCTCATAAGCCACTGAGTGAACGATCGTCTGTGCCTCAGCCGCTGGCACCAGACTGTTAGGTACAAGAAGAAAGAAAGAAGGGCTTCTCCATTTTCAAGAGCCCACGTCGTGCTCTCTGAGCCTTGGTTTTCTCCTCTCGGAGATGGGATCGAAGCACTCTTACAGGGCGGCCAAGGGAATCCACAGACCACAGCCGTGTCAGGCACAGAGTGCACCCCGGACGCTCGCAGCCAGTACTGTCAATAAAATTTAAATACTTGTTGAGGAATCTTTCCCAGAATTCGTATCAGCCACTAAAATCTAAACAGTACATTAAACGTCTGAGGGGTGGGTGTGCTGGGGCAGCAGGTTGGGTGACAGATGCCCTGGGAGGGAGGGCGAGAGAACGAGCATCACAGGTGAGTTGATGTGGCACCAAACAGGCCACCTGCCCTCCAGCTTATGGATAATTGCTTGTCGGTATCTCCTCTCTTTTTTGCTCCAGTGGCTACCAAGCTAAGCCTTAGCCTAGCCCTTTGGGTGCTGCTGCTAATAGAAATGAGAGAAACTCCATTCAGTGAAGGAGGACAGAAGTGCGGGTCTGCGGAGGTGGGGGGGCGGTGCAGTACAGGGAGGGAGGGCCCATGCAACAGAGAAGGACCATCGTTATGATATAACGCAGTCAAACCTGAGGTGCAAACTCGACCTCGCCACTTATTGGCTCTGTAACTTTGGGCAGGGCATTTGCCCGAACAGCACCAACCTAGTTTTCATATCTTCAAAGTGGAGGTAAAGAGTTCTTCATAAGGAGGTGTGAGAATCCAAGCCGATAATGCATGCGGTGCAGAGCACGTGTGAGGGCATTCCAGTCAAACATCCTCGTTGCTGAGCTGCCCCCACATAGCCCAGCTGGGCTCCTGATGAACTCTCCCTCCTTTCCTACTGCAGGTTCCTCTGGCTCAGAATATTTTTGGCCTCATTGCTCCCAATGCAGGGCTTGGCTTTGCCATAGGTAAGAAGTGCCCTTCAAGGAAATAAGAAGACCCTGGATGTTGGTCTGTAGAAAGGCAGACAAATCAGGAGGGCAGCTGTTAAGGGTGTGGAGAGATGAGCTCATATTCCTACTCAGAATGAGTGTTATGTTGAGTAGGGGGATGGCAGGCTAAGGAAGTGGATTAGAGGAGGGGGAGGGAGGGTGCACAGGCAGGGAGGGGCCTGGCGGTGTTGCTGACAGAAGGTGTGTGGTTCGCTGTGGCCACAGGCATGGTGGACTCCTCTATGATGCCCATCATGGCGCACCTAGTGGACCTACGCCACACCTCCGTGTATGGGAACGTCTACGCCATCGCCGATGTGGCTTTTTGCATGGGCTTTGCTATAGGTATGTTGGGGAGGGGGTGAAGAGGGAGAGAGGAGCACCCAGGACCTGGTGTCCCAGTCTCCCTTTTCCACTGGTGACCAGCTGGAGGTGGAGCTGGGAAGCTGATCCTCTCAGGCTTCTGGAGCTATTTGACCCTGGGACATCCTCTGGGTCACCTGCTGACGACCTTCCCCTGGTACCTTCCATGTGATCAAGCTTCATAAACACTGGTGACTTGCACTTCTTCCTCACAGGCCCATCCACGGGCGGTGCCATTGTGCGTGCTGTGGGCTTCCCTTGGCTCATGGTCATCATCGGAGTCATCAACATTGCCTACGCCCCTCTCTGCTGCTTCCTGAGGAGCCCCCCAGCCCAGGAAGAGAAGCTCGTAAGGGGCTCTGCTATTGCTTAAAAAATCCTGTTTCTTTCTATGTCTCTCTCATTCCTTTTCATCCTGTGCTCTTACTGACTCCCTCTTCAACCTCTCTCCGTGTTGCCAGGTTTTCTGATCCCTTTTTCATCTTTATCTTTCCTTTGTGGACTTCCTTATTTTCCCTTCTCTACATAACTACTTCCTCTCTCACAGCAGGCAGTGAAGCAGGGTCCTAAGTAAACAAAGAAAACAGGAAGTTTATAGGAGTCAGGAGCAGGGACCATCAAAACCTGCAGTTACCAGCAAAGTGTGCATTACCTAATTATCTCCCTAAAATGGATAGAATTCCACTGGGTGCATTTGTTCATTCATTCGTTCATTCATTGGTGTCTACCAAGCTCCTTATCAAATCACCTCTTAAAATACCAAACCACAGGGGAGGGAAACATCCTGTGATTTTAGTTAACTAGATACTTTCCTCTGATTGCAGCACCAGCCTGCTGAGGGGATGGGATGGGAGGGTTAGGGACGGGTGTAGCTGCTGCTCAAAGGAACAATAGAAGAAAGGAAGGTCTGATGGGGGTGGTGCCAACTTCAGCTGTAGCCTGAGCTACAGCTGTAAAGATTCAATTACAGGATATCAGATATTTGTCTTGACTAGGCCTGTGCATGCACAGGAAGCAGAAAGAGGGTCCTATGCTTGTTCCTGGAGTCTTTCCTCAGCAGCACTAGACTTGGGTGAACTAGCTGGGAAGTTGCGGAGACTGAGGAAGATGGGCAGTGATTTCTCTCCCTGCCTCTCGCTGCAGGCAATCCTGGGCCAAGACTGCCACATGGAGACCCGGACACACGCAGTCCAGAAGTCCACGAGGGCATTTCCTCTGGGGGAGGACAGCGACGAGGAGCCTGGCAGTGAGGAGTAGCAGCAGAAGGTGGTCCCTGGCCTGTCACACACGGGTCTCTAAGGCTCGGACTTCAACGACCACCCCTTTCCCTGGAACCAGAGCACCATGGGCCACTCAGCAGGCCTCACTTCCCTCTCCCCTGCGTGTCTCTTAACCTCCCCTCCCCGCATGCCAGCCCAGGTTCCCTCCTCACCTGTGGCACCCAAGGCTCCCCCTCCACGAGTTGATGCCTCAGATGGCCCAGGTTTTGTGGGAGGACAGTGACACTTTCTCCCAGGCTTCCGGGAGGCTGACTGAACTTGAGCTGTGACAGGTTCTGCAAGGGATGACTCACTTCCCAGAGGCGGCAGTGAGCACAACGTGCCCCTGAAACCAGTGGGGTGGCTGACAAACCTGGCTTCCCCTGCTGCCTGATCTCCTCTGGCAGGTCCCCAGCAGGCTCCCAGGGTTCCATGCCCGTTCCTCCCCGAGTTTTCCCAGCTAAGGCGAGAGAGTGTCCTCAACATTGGACTGCTGCTAAATTGCCAATTTGGGAAATTTTTAGCCTGGTTTTTAGTGTTTTTTGTCCATGGCAAAGCCTACAGCTGCTAATATGACTTTGCCCTCAGTGAAAGGAGGACTCTTCGTTACCAAATGGAAGGCAAACAGCCTGTTTGTCTTGTGCTCTCAGTTACTGGCATTCTCACTCTTTCTTCTGTGGGTCTCCACCTTTCCTCAACCTCTTAGGCTGAAAAATAAAAGTAGGAGGACAGAAAAATACATCTATTTATCCCAGGGTTTCATGGGAAGAAGTCCAAAAGCAGCTGCCCTAAAATTCCTTCCAACCGTGGATTTCCTAATTCTTTCCCCGAGGATCTTAATGAGGCATTGCTCACACTTGCTAATGAGTGCGTCATTACATAATTCGGACACGGTAAACTAGACACTCTTTTGTAGCAAAAGAAAGTCTGTGGGCAAATACATTAGGTACTGTAAACATTTCGACTTTTTGGTACTTTTGGGAAACAGTTATTGAGTGATGGGGCTCCAAAGAGGTGGGAGACACGGCACCTGCCCTTCTGCAGCTTCCATCTGTTTGGGCAAACAGGACACACACAGGTGACAGGATCCGTACTGCACATCGGTGTGCACTCCGTTCAGGTACAAAGACGCAGGGGCGACCACGGGCTGGGCAGGGAACAACGACGGAGATGGAGGCAGAGGCAGGACTGGAAAGGCCCACAGGTGCACAGTGCGGGTGCCTGGGCGGCAGATGGGGCTGCCCAGGCTTGGCCCTGGCAGGCTGCCTGGCTCTGGTGGCTGCGTGCCTGCTGAGGAGTTTGGTGGATTCGACCCAAGTGCCAGATCTTCAGAACACGTACAAGCTGAACCTCAGTGAATCTTATCATTTATAAACAACGGATAACTGATTCGTGGAAATGTTTTTAGGGCGTTGGCATTAACTGGACTTGCCTGATACGTGAAACCCGATGTGCTTATATTATCATTTAGTCAGGATGATATTTGTCTCAGATTTTGAAGGAGCTCAATGATAAAATTAGGAAGTCATTTGTCACGATATGTAAGCTGTAACTATAAATGCAGGCTGATCGGAGGCCCCTGTGCAGGTAGGAGGGGGTGGTGGGGTGGGGAGGGTCTGGGGCCCAGACGTGGGGCCTTGGTGAGACTCACACCCATGTGGAAAAGGACTTACAATAAAGGATGGGCTTGTTACATAAACTGTTAACACATTTAAAAAATTAAGATCTTTCAAAAGAGGAAGTCATTCTTGACTTGCCAGCTAACATTGTTTGAGCAATATAAAACATATTTCAAAAGACACTAATACGTATTTATTCAGACAAGAGTCGATGCCAGACACCCCAAGTCAGTCAGGACACATTTTTTGTTATTGATCAGAAATAGGCCATATGCCCTGGCTGGTGTGTCTCAGTGGATTGCATGCCAGCCTGCAAACCAAAAGGTCGCCAGTTCAATTCCCAGTCAGGGAACATGCCTGGGTTGGGGGCCAGGTCCCCAGTTGGGAGCGTGTGAGAGGCAACCTATCCATGTATCTCTTGTGCATCAATGTTTCTCTCCCTCTCTTTCTCCCTCTCTCCCTTCCCTTATGTCCAAAAATCAATAAATAAAATCTTTTAAATTTTTTTAAGAAAGAAATAAGGTTAGACATAGCCTGTGTATGAAACATCTAAAAAGAAGAGTCACATAAAAGTAGACAATGGAATCTGTCTTTACGAGTGGCTTTACAAATGGGATGAAGAAAAGAATGCATGATGCACTTTCACATTTAGAGATGACACGAAGCTCTTCTAAAAATGAAATTACCAACTCAGCAAGAATGAGCCACAAGAATTTTTTAAAATAAAAGTACCATGAAATGTCGGAGGGCTTCCACCGTGAAAGGTTGAGGATACGCATTTCCCCTTATGAAAGGGAGGAGGTGCAGAGATTCTAAACATATTCAGCTGGTGAGAGGCTCTGAGCTACCAATCGCAATGCAGCAAAGAAGGGGGGCGGCGGGGGTGGGGTGGGGGTGGGGGACTAGTGAGCTACGTGCACTCGGGCGTTCTCCGAGTGCTGGAAACAAAGCAGAAGACATGTTATTTCCGAAGCACAGAACCCCGGGTGGAAGCTACTAGTTAAGGCCACAACCAGAGTCAGGAAAATGCAGAGGGAGCATGTGAGGTGATGGGCGGGTGGTGTGGAGCGACAGGAAACTCTTACAGGGCTCCAGCATTGCTGTTGGGAAGTTCAGGGCATTTGATTCTCGGTCCTTTGAATGGGATCTGCTGTTTCTCTTGGCTTTTTGGATCTTTTTCCAGATCTTTTGAGATTTTGCAATAGTGACTCTAGGTGAGGTTTTTTTAATTCACTGTGCTGCAGTCCGGTAGACCCCTTCAATGTAGAAAATCGTGTTCTTCTTTTCTGGGACTTTTATTGTTCCAACTTCTTGATAATTTCTTCTATATCTGCCTTTTGCTTTCTGGAAATGCTGTTAGTTGGCTGTGGGCTTCTTGGCTTCACTGACCTTCTTTCTTTTTCCTTCTATCAATCTCTTAAATTTTATTTGTTCTGCTCTGAGAGATTTTCTCAATTCTAAATCCAGCTGTCCTTGGAATATATTTTGTTTCATTTCAGCAATCATAATTTATAAGAGCTCTCCAATTTCTTATAGCCTCCTAATCTCATTTCATGGTTGCAATATTTTTTATCTCTCTCAGAGTGAGTCAAATTATTCTCTGCCCCCTGCACTTGTTTGTTTCCTTGGTTCCGGTGTTGGCCTGCTTGAGCTGTTTTTCACTGTGGAGACTTTCCTTTGAAAACGCGTGATGACTGGGGCTTGCAAACTCCCAGGGTTACTGGGTGGGAGTTGGCTCTTCTGTTGGAGAGTTCCCCAGTGTCAGTGTCTGTCGGTGACGTCTCTGCATTACTGTTGGCGCTTAGTCAGAAAAGGGGAGCAAAGGCAACCAGACATTGAGCTTAATAAACTGGGGGACATGAGCCTGTTTGCTTCACCAGGAAGATACAGCTTCACACTCCAGGAAACCGCAGCTCGGGCTCCACCAAGGGGATTGACACTCCTCCATTCCCGGCTGCAGTACTGGATTGTTGGGTGGCACGGGGGCAATGTGCTGGACTATAGAGGCCTGTCGGTCTAAGCAGGGGGTATAAACCCAGCCAAAAGCCCATGAAAGTTTGGGAAGTTCATTTGTTTGAGAAGGCACCTGTCCCGAGCTAATATAAGTCCAGGTGAACAAGAAGCGTGTTCTCTCTCTCTCTCTCTCTCTCTTTCTCTTTCTCTCTCTCTCTCTCTCTCTCTCTCTCTCTCTCTCTCTCTCTCTCTCTCGTGGCCCACAGTCCCAGGGTGCATGCACCTGTGCTCTCCATGGCCTTGTGACCCTTCCAGCCACGTGGCCTATGGGCATGCATCTCCACACCAGGCTCACAGCCAGAGACTACTGCTGGAAACACACACTACGCTGGCCGGATGCCGGATGCTGAATTAGACTTCCATATGGAGCATAGACTCTGGGCAGTGGCCTTCATCCTGGCCCTGCTGAAGACAAAACTGGCCTTTTTCCACAGCAGGACAGAGGGAGATGGACATTGGAAGCCCAGGGGGCAGCTTCTATTTCCACATGAATAAACCACCTTGCCACCCCCCAACCTCCCACACATGGGTCCTTGGAATCCCCCTTGTGATCCTGCGGAAGAACCTAGTTTCCTCCAACAACATCTAGATGTCTCAAGGCAAACACTTCCTCCTGGTAGCCGGGGTGGGGGCGTGCAGTGGTGAAGTTAACTCATTTGGAGCAAAGTGGCTTAAGGGGCTCATAGTGGGGGGTGGGCCTCACTGGCACCCTCACTGAAGTGCAGCACATCCCCTCTGCCTTCCACTGTGAGTGATGTCCTCAGGATTTGGGTTTTTTGTTTGTTTGTTTGTTTGTTTGTTTGTTTGTTTTGCTCTCTGGTTCCATTTTCCTACAGAATGAACCCTCCCGCCTCAGTGACAAGCAGGCTATCAGCGGGCTCCAGGGTGAGGTGGAAAGGATACCAGTGTCCTTACACAGGCTTTCCCCCAACAGTTTGCCTTTTCTCAGCCCCTTACCTTGCACCACCTTCGATTCCTAATATTTCCACAGTTCTGTGACATAAACCAATGTTTTTGATTGGTGTCTCCTTTTGCCTGAATTTGCTATTTGAACATCCCACTTTTGCTAATTTTCTCATCATTTTTTTTTAAATAACTGATAGTTTATTTAAAAAGGTTGATTTAAGCATCTGTAGTGGTGGCTTCAACCTTGACTCCTGGCTCAATACCGATGGAAGCAATCTGCTTCACAGTCTCAGGAGGGCTGTGCAAGCCGGTGAGTCGCTGTGGATCCTCAGCTCCAAAGATCGCCAGTCTTAGAACCTCCCCCACGGGGGAAGAAGTGATCCCGAGTCTTGATAGGCATCCAAACTGGTCCTTCCGCTTGAGATTCTTATTCTTTGCACCTCTGATCAAGTCAGCACACACTGACTTGATCAGGGACTTTCTGGTTAGAGTGATTCTAATTCAGTGAATCACCACCTCTGGTTCCAACAGGGATCTTTCCAGCACCTTTGAAAGCCGTGGCTGGGGCGCTGCTTCCTGACGGGCTTGCTGCTCAGCGACAAGGTGGATCAGGAGCCGGAGTGGCGCCGAGCTGCAGAGGTGACCACGCTCTCCTCAGGCTCATCAGCTTGTATCCAACATTATCATCCAAACAATGTCCAAAGCACTGCTGCTACCTATCACATGCTATCATCTCCTTCCCCCAGATCTTTTCTCCTGAATCCTTTCATAGGGTAGCTATTGGAGCTTGTCTTTATTCAAATCGTTCCTGCTCTTTTAAAGGAACATGAGGGCAAAATTACTCAATTTAAATTTCCTTGTGAAGGTATTGAAAAGAGCCAGAACTGAGACAAGTACGGAGGAGAGTTTGGTCTGTATGCCTGCGTTTATTGTTCACACTGGCTGGAGTCTGGAGTCGTCTGAAGTCAAGCGCTTTATTTCTCTAGTTGGCCTGACTATTTTATTAGCAATTAGCTGGGATGGAGCCATGGCTGCGTTGTTTCGGTATGCACGGTATGCCTGTCAGCAAGGCTGTGGTGGGTGGGGATGACTTTGGGGATTGCCACTGCACTGAGTGTGCATTCAGAGCACTTTCCAGAAATTATGGGGGCAACAAACCTTATTGTGCCTTGGTCCAACTTGACCTCCAGCTCCTGCACCTCTGAGCCAAGGAGTTCCTAATGACAACCACTTTCTCTCCGTCCTCACGGGCGTTCCTTTCCCCTGTTGGGATCACAGGTTGTTCTACCTTTGCTCTCTCTGGCCACGTGGGTACCAGCGGACCCTCTTCATAGTCTCTGCCTGTGGATGAGTCTTCCCAGTCTCCAGGACTCACACAGGTCATGCAAGGAGTGCTCAGGAGGGAGAGGGAGAGGGGGCACAGTTAAAATGCTTAGACCTCTGTCTTGACTCAAGTTCTAGAATTTTCCTTACCCCCACCCCGCTGCAGGTTTCTTAGTCAATTTTTTCCTTTTCCTTTCTGTTCTTCTCCTCTTCTTCTCTTTCCTCCTTTAAAAAAATCGCTTGTGGTATACAGTAAAGTACACTAATTTTAAGTGTATGCTGGGTAACTGTATGCATGTGTAACTGTCACTCAGATAAAAATACAGACTGCTGCCCTCACCTCAGCAGGCTGCCCCTCCCCCATCAACCCCCACCCCTTCCCCAGGCAACCACTGCTCCACTCCTTCCCCATCCCTTGCTGTTCCTGAATTTCTTACAGTTCTCTGTTTACTCAGGCCTCTCTTTATTGTTCTCAATATGATGCTATCTTTCCTCAACTAAATTTCTTAAAGGGAAATCTATGAGATATTGGTCTTCTGAAATATGGCATCTCACTTCGTCCTCCTGGGTTATGCATTACTGTCCTCCCTTGACAAACGACTAAGTCAAGGCCAAGAGGCTAAATAAGCAGCTTGAGCTCAGTCACTTTCCCACATAGCAGCAGCAGAATCCAGACCTCAGCTCAGGCTGGACTGCTTCCAGACTCTGAGCTCTTTCCTCTATAAACTAACATCTCAGCAAACACCTTCTGCTCAGGAACAAAACTTAATGCAGGGCTTTTGGTTGTAGCAAGGAAGTATTACTAAAGTTTGAATGGGTTGCAGGAACTTTTCTGCATATTTTGAGAAAAATGCTATGTTATGTCAACATAAGAAATGTCTAAACCTGTCAGAATTTTTTATGAGTTTATTTGAACCAAACTGACAATTCCTAGGAAGCAAAAGCTCAACAGATTGAGAAAATGCTCTGGAAAAATATCAGTTTTACTACTTATTTTATACATCAGAATCAAAGGGCAAGGTGTAAGGGGATTACATGAAATTTGTTGGTGACTAGGGAGGCAAGGGAGGCAAAGCAGGGGGTGTCTCTGGGGCTGGACACAAAGTAAGAGGAACAGACACTTTCTCTTCTATATCAGCGGGTACCAGGCACTTAGCCCACAACTCACACGATGACGGAAACAGTGAGGGGACTTGTGGTCTCTGCTCTGCTGGGGTGGGTGTGCTCTGAGGGGTCTGGGGGAAAGGAAATTAATATCCCAAAGGTATATTATCAGGTATGTTTTTGTAAGTACAAAAAAAAAAAAAAGACAGCCTCAGTTAAGGTGAAGACTGACCTTTGTGAGGGAAAAATACTGACCTAGGGCATGACCACCTGCCCTGCTTTTAGTTGGGAAGTTTTCATTTCGAACCATCCTGGGAGGTTACTTCCGGTCTCTGAGTTCGCAAGGCTGCCGTGTAGCCTCCCCTGAGCTTGTCAGGTTTCACACGTGGCCCCTTTTTCATACGCCCTTACCGTCATGTCTATTCCCACCTGATTTTTCCTTCTTCCTTTCAAATTCTGTCTGTAACTGGCCTCAGATTTCCCATGCTTACGACTGACTTGCACAATCAGAAGGTCAACACCCCACTCTTTCCAGAAGAGGGCAGTAAATCCCACACTAATTGATCAGACCCTGAACTCTAAGTTGAAGGATTCTGCCTAAACCAACTTCCAACGAGACTTGATGCAAGTGACCACTCACTAATTATTGTGAACCTTACACACACTTACAAATTTTTAGTAATATTTACTTTCTACATCCTGTTCTGCCTTTTGCCCTTTGCACTCATCTACACCCTCATCTTCCCTTCTTCCCACTTCAGCCTGTGTGAACCAAGCCTCTCACTCTGCCTGCTTCTGACCTCCTCCCAGCTCTGAAGGGAGTGGGTGAGGATTCTGTTTTCTCTGGGCTCTGTTTTCTTCCAAAGGCAATCCTGAAAAGTTGTTTAGCAGTTTGTGTGACTGGCTTACCCCAAAGTTACTGTTAATGGCTGACTTCAGTGCAATGAACACTGCCTACATCTGAACAGTACGGGGAAAATCTATAAGAGAATTTTTTAAATAACATTTAAAACTATACATAAAAATAACTAACACTAAGGGCTAGGCACTTCTTAAATGCAGGGGCCTGTAACAGTGGAAAATTATAATGGTGGGAAATTGTAACCCACCTACCATTCTTTCGATGTTTCTGTGAGTGCTGACTCTGATTAATATGTAGCTTGTAGATAAATAGCATCTTTGTATAAGAATCCTAACAACTAATTTCAAAGATGCAGACTCAGACCTTAAGTCATCCTAGCTCTGGGAGATTTGCTGACCTTCAACCCTGGAGCCAGGAGGATGTGAAGCTGGGATGACGTGAACCCAGGATGACGCACACCAGACCATTACTTTGCCTTATTGGAATGGACCGTGCTCATCTGCACGTAGAGAACTTTGCAACACCCTCCCTTGGTCTCTTTGTTCTGTTCCCTTCTCCCTCCTTGTAAAACCTGCCTCCACTGAGATGTAGAGATGGGCTTTGAGACGTGGGTCCCCCATCTTCTAAGAGATGGGCTTTGTGGCGTGAGTCCCCCATCTTTCCAGGAGATGGGTTTTGAGACATGAGTCCCCCATCTTCCAGATGGCCCGCATCTGCAAATAAACAAATTTTCCTTTACATCAGCACCTGCTTCTTGTGTATTGGCTTTCTAAGCAGCAGGCAGCCAGACCTGCATTCGGTTACAAGCCCACAGAGGCGCTTATAACCCCCACTCCCTCCCCCTGTAGCTTATGTGTGCAGGCCAGCTCCAAAGTCACAGTGCAGACGGATTGGAGGAGGTGGAGGCCTCAGGGACCAGTACAACTACTAAGGAAGGTGATCTCTGGAGACTTAAGAACTGGCTTTGGTGCCAGCCATTCCCTGACCTACTTAAACCTCATGAAGGCGAGTGACGCCCCCCATCCCCACACACCTCTGATGTCCTGCGGCCTTCGTGGCTGCATCACTTGCCTGGAGTTTTACACACTCAGCCTGTGTTTCACTTTTGCTCTTCTGATTGTATGGATGGTATCTTCCGAAGCTGGAGCACAGGCTCTGAAAGGGAGCTGCCCGCTATGCAATGCACTTTCTGACCTTCTTAGAACTTTCCATGGTACATGAGCTTATAAAATCTTGACCAATGGGAACTTAGAGTGGAAGTCCCATTGCTAGCAGCACTCGGGAGCCGGTATTTCCCCCATCCGAAATTTACGAAATAGGGAGGTTGGTCCTTACCAATCCTGTCGTTCTAGATTCTGTGCATCCCACTTTGTCTTTTTTAGGGTCTGTGTAGAGAAATGCCAAGTGACAAAACCCGCAGTTAACTTGGGAGTAGATTGGAGACTGGGGAATGATTTACTGACTCATGGTCTGCAAGTCTGTTTAATTTCTGGTTCTTCGCTCTTGAGTATGGACATTTTTCATGTCAATATCAGATTAGTTCTCAATAGTCAAAAGGGGACAGGAAGTTTTGGTTGGAGAAATCCCTAGGAGGTTCCCTGTAACCCCCTCTTCAGAAACCATGGAAGCGTTACAGATGGGGTCCCTGACAGGCTGCGGAGAACTGGAGAACAGGGCTCCCCAAAGGGCCACGAGAACCGTCACCAGCAGAGCCTGCTTCAGCATAAGACTGACTTCCAGCCAGACCTGCGTGCCCTAGAATTTCCTCTCCCCACAGCTCCCCTCTCTGGATCCCAGTCCTTCAGTGCCCTGACCACCCTTTCCAAGGACGCCTTGCTCAACAGGCCTTCTGATGTGTGTGGGAAAAGACTGCAGGCCTCAAAAAACCCCAGCAGCAAATCCCTGCTGCACCTGTCGTTCACTCCGAGTCCTGAAGGGGGCGTCAGTCACAGTCCTGTTTCCTATCTGTACGTGGAGGTGTGACTAACACCTGAGCCAGAGCCCTGCCTGTGAAGGCACAAATGGTAATGAGCCTGTTGACAGACAGGTCACAGGCCCCACAAACTCTGGAAAGATTTCCCTCTTTTCCAGAACATCTTTGTGAGTGTAGTTGGGTCTCCTGGTGGCTAGATTTTCACCCAGAGGACTGACAGATGGTGGGGAAGGAGGAGGAGAAGCCCCCAAGTGCAGGACACCCTGGCCTCTCAGCACCCACGGGCATGAACAGAGATGCAGAGTCTGAAAATCAGAGCTCGCTTTCAAATGCCAGGACGGGAAAGGAGGGAAGCTTCACCTTCACAGGCTGAACTAATCACTGCAACCCCCTCCATGAGTCACAGTGAGTCCAGCCCCAGAGAGGGGAAGCCCGCTTGGCTGGAACCATCACCGTGTGATTAGCATGTGTGGGTACAAATTGAGGAAAAAGATGCACATAAAGAAATGAAGTATTTCCCAGCTTCACTTGCATTGGTGCAGGGCCCCACCGGGCAGAACACACAGGCGTCACCTCGCTGGTGTCTGCTGCCAGTGTCTCCCCCAAAGCTGGCAGAGGGTGCAAGGATGGGAGCCAATCTGTGTCCTCAGGTGTCTTAAAATCCAGTGGAGGAGACCACACCTCAGCACATAAAATGTTCAGAGAATAATGTAACTTCCGTGTGACCTGGACAGGCCACGTGGTCACTCGGGCCTGTTTCTCCATTTCCCATGGCAGAGCGGATGTTTCCGCCTTCGGTGGGAACCACAGGCTCTCAGCACAGGCAGAGACCCGATGGGTGCACCAGGCCAACTCCCCTTTCTCCGGCCTCTTTTGCTCACACACCTCCTGTCACAGGGATCTCACCAGCCCTCTGCCCTGCGTTCTGCTGGGGGAAGGAGATTGAACATCCAGAGGCAGGGCAGGGGAAAGCAATGGGGGAAAAGGCAGGGCAACTGTCACTGAACATCAATAAAAAATAAAAATAAAAAATAAAAACAATAACAATATCCAGAGAGAACAGGGAAAGCTGAGCCTGGGAACCAGGGCGCCCCTGGCTGGTGTCCTCTCTGTGCTGCCAGCTTAGAAAGGGGTGCAGGGCCGGGGGTGGCAGCGTCTGTTTCTCTGGCTGGTTGCTCGGCCTGCCTGGGCCAGCTGCCTCTTCCAGGAGCAACCTTCACGGGTTCTTCAGGCTGGAATGAGTGTCCCTTACACAGCACAGAAAGCTTGTGATCACGCTCCAAAATCTGGCTCGAAGGTCCCCTCTTCAGGGATGTCTTCTGTGATTTATCCAGGCAGTCGCTCCTCTCTCTTCACTTGCCTCTGCTATAGCAGGAGGGCTTTTACAGCCGGCTCCCTCACTAGGCTCCAAGCTCTCCCGGCTGGTTAGTGGGTCTCATATCCACCTTTGCATCCTGGGTGTCTGTTACAGACCCAGCATATAGTGAGCACTCAGTCAGTGCTTGTTGTTGTGACCCATCTGCATGTGGATACAGATCAAACGCACATACACTCCCTGTCCCGCCCCTGGGTCCCGGTCCCGTCTCTCCTCTCCTTTCCTCCCGCCAGCCCTCCTTCCTTCGTTTCCTGCCACAAGCTCTTGCCTGTGGAGGACAGACTGGGCTGCCCTCACAATGTGCTGTAGTTGTAAGAAGAAGTTTAGAATTTTTCATAAAGCTCTTGACAAATTACAGTTTGGGGCACATTTAAACTTAGCAGTTAGTAACAGCAACTTACAAATTAAAAGCAAGTTAAAAATTTTAATTGTTTGAGAAGAACCTCTGGATACCTGAGTAAAAGAAGAGATGCAGTTGCTTAAACATTATCCCCACCCTTACTTTCATCTCCCCACCCAGTCAATAACCCTTCGGTTTCACAGCACTCATATTCATGACCAGTAAGCCCTGAACGTGCTGAATTGCATCGTACCCAGAGGCGTCTGCCGAGGTGGGTCCTGAGGTGGCATGAGAGAAGGTCCGCACTAGAAACCTTTCACCCATGCCCCGCCTCCGCACCCCCAGCCCTTTGTACCCAGAGGTGGGTGCAGCCTGCTCTGCGAGGAATGTTGTAATCTATGAGCTTTACAATCAACCGAAAGTAAAAGAGTGCTTCCTGACAACTTGCTGGGAATTAATTTCCAGGCTTAGCTTGGAGCTGTGGGGCCAGCCTTGTCACCCCGAAATCCCTCATTATTGGGGAACGTGGGAGCGCTCTGTAGCAATCCAGCCAGCAGGGGGCGCTCCAACCTGCCACAGCTCATAAGAGGTTCTGGACTCAGGGCATCCCTGACTCAGCTCCGATTCGAGTGGAAATTGGAGTGGTGGCGGGCTTCCGTCTGCTCACAGGGCCTGTGCTTTGCCTTCACCCTTCTGGGATGGTGGAGATCCTTAAACTTTTCTGGAGCCTCAATTAGGGGAATTTCACTAATCTCCACCAGCGGGAATCCACCAGAGGGGCAAGCCAACCTATCGACACTGTGCACTTAAAAATAACATCTGGAATTAAGTTGTGGGTGTCTTTTCAGTCTATTCACACAAGGCAGAACACATTCCCCAGGCTAGCCCTGAAATGCACCCCAGGAGGTATTTAGGTGACAGGGTGACCACCCACTGGAGCAGCAGTCACCCTCTGGGCCCTGGTTAACATCTGTGGTTGGTCCAGATCAGAGGTTTTCACCTGGACCTCCCAGAGCTCTACTCGATCCATGGAGACAGGTGGACAAATTTTGGGGTCACCCAAAATGTTCATCTGAAATCTGGTTTAAGCAAAGGATCATGCTGCTTGAAGAGCAAAGACACAAGGTTGGAGACCACCACTCCAGATGGCTCTGAGCCCTGCTTGGAACCTCTCATTCTCCCCCTCCCGACCAGGAGGGTGGGGAGACCCTCATGAATATTCACACTGAGACACCAGGGATGGCAGACAGCTTGAGGTCCTCCCTGTACAAGTCCCCTCCCATTTTAATAACAGGGATTTAGCTTCCTCTTGGATTTCTTGGCAAATCAGTGAGAGAAGTGTTGGGAGGGAAGGGGTACTGAGCCAGCCGCTGGGGGCACCAGCTCTGGGCCCCGCACTGCGTCAGGGTCTGGCGTTAACCACAGAGACTGCTCTGGCCCTCCAGGGCTTCTTTGCCTGGTTGGAGAGGGCTGGGTGCTCACTCACCCAGGTCGGTGGATGGGACATGAAGTCAGTAAGTTGTATTAGGTGCTGCAATAGCCACAGGTCCTGAGGGTCTTGCTGGAATCCACTGCTGGACCCAGCTTCCAGTCCTGCCTGCTCCTCACTCACTCTAGGATCTTAAAAATATCTGTGTTTCAGGTTTCCTCGCTGTTGGTCACAGATGGGGAGATGGAGACGTTGAAAATGATCTGGATAGCCACCAACAGACAAATACATAGTGACATTCTTATGGAAAAAATATTATGCAGCTCTCCTCAGAAACAGATGAATCTCCAATATAATGCTGAGAGAAGAAAGCTGGACATGAAAGACGCATTCTGTAAGAGTTTATTTATATAAAGTTCAAAGCCAGGCGAGGCGAGTTTGTGGGCAAGTCAGTGGTTGTCCTAGGAGGAGGCGGGGGCATTGCTGGGGGCTGGTGATGTTCTGGTCCCTGACTCAGATAATGGCTTCACGGGTGTGTTTATTCAGGATTTGTTCACCTGTTCTGCGTATATTCAATATTTTGTTTAGAAATTTACTGAAAAAAAAAAATGAAGAGACAGAACTGTGTTCTGTTGTAAATCACATCAAAGAGCTTTCGATGTGCCTTACATGGGCCCCCCTCAGGGTGAGGGCGCCCCCTGAGAGGTCTACATCCCAAAACCAGGGCAGTGGACTTCAAACCATGTTCCAGGCCAGAGGGGCCCACTGAGTTGTGCTGGGTGTTGGGGGTGGGCGAGGCTCAGGGCAGGGTTTTACATGGCCCCTGCCACTTTACATGATGTATACGCATGTGGAGCCACCCCCAGGATGAGACTGGAAGCATTGGCAGCACCCCAAAAGGCTCCCTCACCCAGTCTGTGAAGCCTCAGGGTAATCACTATTTCGGGAAATTTTATTTTCACTTGTTTCATTTATTGGACATTCCAGTATAAAGCTCCATGTACATGGTTCCCGTGCCTCCTAGGAAGGACGCCTCTCTGTAGGCACTTGAGAATTCCTAGCTGTGTTAATTTCTTTCCTGGAAACAGTTCTTTCCTGGAAAAGTGGGAAATGGCCTATAAACAGTGGATGGTGCGGGCTGTAGTCACAGATAAGGCACTCAGAAAACGCTACTCCTCTGCTCTCAGCTGAGATTCCTCCCTCCCTAGGGAGTCCTCCCCAAGGTCTGCAGGCAGAGCTGGGGCTCCCTCCCCAGCGCCCCCACAGCACCCTGTGCATCGTGAGGATGCCAAGGCACCAAGATGCCTACAGAGCTGTTTCCCTCGGTAGCATGTGTGCTCCCTGGGTGAGGTGTGTCTCATTCACTCCCTCCTGGAGCCCAAAGAATGTGATTACAGCCACTGATGGGGCAGGTGGAATGATGGCTGAGAAAAGATGCCTGACCCTAATCCCGGGAACCTGGGAATATTCATCTTGCTCCGCAGAAGGGACTTGACAGATGGGATTAAGGTCAGGAATCCTGAGATAGAGAGATTATCCTGCATTATCTCGGTGGGCCTTGCCTAATCAAAAGAACCCTCGAAAGATAACCTTTTTCAACTGACATCAGAGTCAGACAGAAGCAAGACAACAGGAGGAGGGTCAGCAAGACTCCACGTTGTTGGCTTGGAAGGTGGAGGAAAGGCCACAGGCAGCTCCTGAGGCAAGGAGATGTATTTCCAGAGAGTCCCAGCCCCCAGCCTCCAAGAGGAAGGCGGCCCTGCCAACTCCTTGATTTTAGCCCAAGGACACTCATTTTTAACCTCTGACCCATGGAACTGCACAATAGTAAATGTGTGCTGTTTTAAGCCGTTAAGTTTGTATAAACCAGATACAGATATAAAGATTGATGGGAAGTTGAACGATTACGTAGGAGCGAGAGAATTAGGAAAGATTTTTTAACTCCCTCTATGTAGATCCACCAGGGGGAGCCCTGACCACACAGCGGAAACCTCCCTCCTCTCCTGTGAAGCCTCCGGCTTTTCCTTGTGCTGAGTTTTCCCAGGCACAGAAAATCGTTCCTCTGCAAAAAAAGGCTCGAGGGAGGCTTATGAAGTGGTTGTTTTGGTCATTTCTCTAGCTCCTTTCTGTTCAAAATGCACAGAGGCCTTTGGCCAACATAGGGAATAAAGAAGGAGGAGGAAGAGAGCAAACAAGCTTTAAATTAGAGCCAGAAGGACAAGCGCACGTGGCTGAGGGGAATAAACCAGCCCAAAGTAAGCAAGTCACTGCAGGTGACAATTTAAGTAAAATGGTGACAATTTAAACGATGAAAGCAACAGTCATGTGAGATCTCAGCGCTGCTGGCAAGCCAGTGAATTAAATTTGGTCAGCAGCACCCCTGAAATCCTGCCCCAAGCCCCAAGTCTCCCCCTGGCTGGGGTGGACAGCTGGTGCCCTGACTCCTGCATGTCTGTGGGGAGGGGATTGTGTTAGGGCTATGATTTCTGGGAAAAGCCTGAGACAGAGGTTCTGACAGAACTGGGTACCCACCTCTGTCCTACCCACAGCCACACTCAGCAAGCCACACCTGCCCAGTACCTCTGGGTTCTCCCTGGGAAAGGAAAGTAGCATCTGCCTTCAGGGGCTGTGTGAGGCTCACTAACACCCACGTGTGACCACACCCGACACCTCGCCTCTGAGTGGCAGGTAGAGTCCAGGTTCCTTTATTTACACTACACTGACAATGAGACCTTTTTTCTCAGAGGCTGCTGGCAGCCCCGGTGGTGTTTGCTCGGTTTTGTGTTGCTGTGTACCTGTGATCCCCTCCGTACACATCTCCCAGCATCATGGTCTGGGATCTTCCCAGCCAGGAAACTAATCCTCTCCTTACTGCAGTTGCTTGATAGTACAGAGCTAGACAGCCTCAGGGCTCAAAAGCCCAGCCGTGGAACTCCCTCATTCAAGAGGCTTAGGAGAGGAAGTTGGGGAGCCAAGCTTAGGGAAAACAGCCTGTTTCCCATTAGAAAATTCCTGGTCTGCCATCTTTCTTAGGAAGCCCGCCCTGGGGAGGCCGATCACTGGCCCACACTGGCCTCCCTGAGCAGCAGGTCCCTGGCACAGGCCCTGCGGGGGGTTTCTCTCCTACACACAGTTCCTGGTGCCCAGTGATATGTAGCTAACCTGAACTTTCATTTTCCTGATTGAAACACCAGTCTGCTGGTTTTAGGAATCTTGCTTTTACCCTTCCTGTAGGAATAAAGTCTCCAAAATGCTTTCTATTGGAGAGTTAAACTTAATTCATCCAGGGGATGGCGTGGTAGGGTGGGGGGCAATGAGAGAGTTTAATGTCAGTGGTGCTGGCATTGAGGAGGCTGGCAGGGAGAAGACAGCAGTAGGTGGCAGGACCCTCTGGTGCTCTGGGAGTCATGAAGCCCCACAGGCGCCTGGCTGGTGTTCCAAACATGTTTGATGAGGAGACAGACATGTGAGGGTGAAAATGAATGGATTTAGCTCACTTACTCAAGAGGTGAAGAGAGCCCATGGCTGGTGTGGCTCAGTAGATTGGACATCATCCCACACACCAAAGGGTTGCTAGTTTGATTCCTAGGCAGGGTCAGGGTACATGCCTGGGTTGCATGTTCGATTCCCAGTCAGGGTGCATCGATGTTTCTCTCCTTCTCTTTCTCCCTCCCTTCCCTCCATCTAAAATAAAAAATAAAAATTTTTAAAAATAGGCAAAGAAGAACATAGAGTAGCAATGGAAGTGGACTTGGAAGGAGATCAATGGGTGGGTCTCCGTGTGGGGACGGGGACAGGGTGACTGTGTGGGCCAGCGCGATGTTTCTGTGTGTGACTACCACCCACCAGCCTTGGAGGCTGGCATCAGCCTTCCAGAATTCCAGATGTCTGTGGCACTTTTATTCCTTGTCCCTTAACACTATGCAAGAAAGTAGACTCTAGAAAATTGAGAAAATCATTTCCTAGAAAGACTTGTCTCCATCTGAGAGGGGCCAAGTAGGGATTTACTCTAGCAAACCCACCCAACAGGCTTTCTAACCTTGAGGCTGGGAACAAGTGTCCCTGAGATATGCTCTGGGCGTCTCCTGAATTGACTGCGGCAAAGGTTGAACAGAACAAGTACGATGGCATTTACTCAAGTTTTCATAGGTTGGTGGTCTGTTTCTCCTGAGGTATTTCTGACCTCAGCTCAGTAGGCTGAGCTGCACATTGGGTGGCAGAATCAGTGGCGGCCACCCATGAGCCATGTCACTCAGCCAAGAGCGTCTGCAGTGGGCATGTGCAGTGAGTAGGTCACAAAGTTAAGAAGGAGCCTCCAGACAGCCAGAAGGCTTCTTGGGCTTCTGGAAGCATCAGGTCAGCTGGGGTTCTTGATTTCAGGGACTTCATCCCTGATTCTATTCTCTGGGGCCTTGACCAATTGAGACTTTTCAGGAGTGTCCTGCAACACCTTGTACTCTGCTTTAAAGAACGGGCCTACTACCCCTTCCTTCACCCTCCAGAGTGTAGGAATATTTCATCCTCAAGGAGGAAGAGAGACCACTGAGGTCTCTTCTTTTTGACTGTCTCAGCTGCTAATTCACTCTTTTGGTTTAGAACTTTGCTTTCACTGTTATGAGTTGCTTTAATTCTTATGCAACAACTGAACCCAAGCATGAAAAAATGTATCTTTAAATGTCTTCATATTACTTAGAGAAATGTCAGTAGACCCAAGACCATCCTGAGGGACAGTTGGGTCTCAGAGACCCTGGGCTCTCCTTCCCAAAGTGACTTCTGTAGCAGGGCGGTCTCTGGATGGAAGCTCAGTGAAACTCAATAAGAGTGGGCACTGATCTGAGGAGACAGCACCCACCTGGCATGGGAGGCACTGCCTGGGGACAGAGGTTAATGGAAAGTGCACATGTGAGTATAACAGGGTGCAGCCAAGAGGGGGGCCCCAAATAGGGATTTGTAATGGGGTCCAGAACTCAAGGTGTCCAGGAAATATTAGAAAAATATATATAGGATGTCTTTGCCCCCACAAGTCTGAGCTGGGGGATGGGACACATGGAGCAGGGCCATTCAGAGCTGTTTTGTACAGCAACAGCTTTGCAGCTAACCTCTGGCATGGTCATTTAACATATCTATAACCTTTCACTGGTTTCATAGATACGTTAAATAGCTGTGGCCAAGCTTTGAGCCGGGGGATGGAAGTGACTTCCACCCAAGATGTAACTGGGAGGCAACTCCCCCCTGGTTATAGTACCTGCATGAGAGCTTGGAGAAGATTGGCTCCATGCCATGGGGCCACACCTGCCCAGACATACAATGGCAGCCCAGTAAAGCTGGAAGAATACAGGAATGCTGGCAGGTGTAACTGACTGTGGGAGGAGTCGGGAATGGGGCTGTAGGTTCGGCATCGGGATTTAAACCCTGAGTGGCAGCCATGGGAGGGGAGAACCACATGGCTTTGGCAGAGTGGGGACCACGGGACTTTGGGCTGCTCCCTTTTGCCATGTGGCTTAGGAAGCAGGAGAGACTTTGCCTAGAAAAAAGGGGGTGAAAGGACTCTTGCTGGTGGGCCATGAGAAGGTGCCACATGGCTTTGGATTAACTGGAGATCATGGCAGCACAGCTGATGGTGCCGGGAGCCCGAATCATGGACTTCTACTTCTTTTCCTGAGATACTGTATCCCAGATTAGAGCAGAAGGAGAAGGAAGGACTGTGTGCGACTGGGTATTCTAAAGGACTTTAACATTTTAATGAAGACATTAAGTCACTACTCTAAGTCTCTATAGCTTTAAATAAATATTTTCTTTCCTTTTCACGAATCTCTGGCATTGAGAGATGTCTTTCCTCTGGCAGCAGGCATAGAGAACCTAGTGGGGGGGGACCCCGGAGAAAAGGGGGGGTTCTTTTGGTAATAGTATATCATACACCCCACCCCTTGGCTCTGTTCTGTAACATGAGAAGCATTAGAAGCTGATGCGGACACCGGCCAGCAGTGTCCACGTCATTATGGATGAATTAAAACATACACACAGACTACCAAGTCTGGTGGAGGAATAAGGACAACAGCATGGCTTTTCTCTCAAGAGGAACAAAATCCGTGGCCTCCTCCATGACAGGCCTTTATTCTAATAATATCCCCACATCCCAAAACAGTTCTTCCTCACTATCTGGGTTACAACAAAGGAGCCAATGCTCCTCATTACATCACAGAAGAAGGACATTAGCAAATGAATAGGCAGCCGGTTACACTGGGCTCTGCAAGATACTTGCAGGGTGAGGGAGTTTCAGCAAACAGCAAGTCTCAAAACAGCCTAAGTATATTGCAAATCTGATTACCCACGAAAGAACCTATCAGTGGGCGTGGGTCCTGTGCATCTACGAGTGGGAGCTGGGCCCATGCCAGGCAGAAGGGTCTTCCACAAGAAGCATCGAACCCTGTGCCTTGTTCTGTAGGAGAGTCAGGCATGAGGGAACCAATCAAGGAAAATGAGAAAAGACACTAAAAGAAGAGATCAGGAGGTGACCGTGAGGCTGCTTTTTCACTGGTGCCCTCAGAACATCGGGGACCAAGTTCCCCTCGGTTGCAATGGAGAACTTCTACTAAGTTCCACCTGACAACAAATAACATCGGAGGGAGATTCCAGGGCAGGGGCTTAAACTTGTTAATCAAGCCAAGAGCATCGAACCAATAACTCTTGAACAATTATGCATGCTGAGCATTGTGTTAAGCACAGCATGGAACAGAGATTAAAAAAGGGTGTGAACCTCATTCCCCAGGAGCCCTCAGCTGGTTAGAGAGTAAGACCTACCCATCATAACCCCGAAAAGAGCAGTGTAGTGAAGAGCAAGAGCCAGGCACAAGCAGCACACTGTGCAAGTACGAGAGACGGACAGACAGAGTCCAGGCAGGGAGATCTGCTGAGGTTTAGTAGAGAAAACAGCGTTTGAGCAGGACTCGTGAAGCCCGTTTTGCCGAATTCAGGGTGGGCATTGGGGTAAGAGGAGTGAGGTATTTGACGGGGGTGCAAAATGTAAAAAAGTGCTAAAAAGCTCAGTGATCGAGATGAGTGACATTTTAATTAAATATTTAAAAAATAAAAACATATGCAAAAAGCCTGTGATGAACAAAATATCAAAATTTCCATAGAGACAGGCTGTTTGATTCATGACCCTGCATTCTTGAACAATGGGAAGAGTCATTTTCAATCAGCTCTTGGCCCCCAGCCCCCTGACTAGGAGAGCTTGAGCTGCGGACAGGTTGGGCAACACAGTCTCTTGGAGAGTCATGTGCTCTGCTTATAGGACTTGTATGAACTTCTGCTGTTGATTCCACATCTGAGAGCATATCTGACAAGCGTGTATTGAGGTATGTATTTTTTCTTTTGCCTCAACTCCAATATGGCTGGAAATGGCACAGCACTGGCCAGGTTGGTAAAGAAGCGGGGGACACATGGAAGGAAAGGTAGAAGGCATTAGAGTATATTCAGATCCACGGGGGTGATGAATGACATGTATGAAAGGTTGTAATAAGGGAGAAGGCTGGAAAGTTTAGAATAGAAAAAAAATGATGGAGGACTTTCAGTGCTATTTTGAAGCCATTTGGAATTAATGCTGTAGACACCTAAGGGATCGTTGAATGTTTCTGGAAGGATTCTGAGCACAGTCACTGGGGGCCAGTTATTGCAGAGGTGAGAGGGAGCAGCAGTCAGAAAGGGTGAGGCAGGAAACAGAATCTTGGGAGAGCAGCCACCACAATAGAGCCAGGAGGAGGGAAGTTCTTCCAGGCCAGACGAGGCCCTCCAGGCAGAGTGTCTCACTATGTGGTTCCTATGGGTAGCACCTGACATACCAACAACCCCTGAAGGTAGGAAATGCACTGTGATCCTTGTTCCCAGTGAGGACACAGCAGTCCCACTGAACTGCTGTGACCTCTGGGTCACCTAGCCTTCTTAGATTTCTAAATGGAGGTGCAGCAAGTTTCCAGGAGTCAGTCCCTTCCTTCCTGCTATTCTTAGAACTGTCCCAGGACACATTTCAGAGAAAGCGTCAGAACCTTACTTCAGATGCAGGGGAGGGGTGGGAAAAGTGACTTTTTTTGCTTTTTTTCCTTTCTCATATAGCGGGAACACTAAGAAAAGATAAAGCTTTTGCAAAATGTGGACAGATAAGGGAAAAAAAACTCATTTTGTAAAATGTATATTTTGCTAAGCCTCATCAATCCTGGTTCAGGGTCCTAGGAAATCGTAGTGGGTCAGGAGGCAGGATGAGCTGACCTTCACCTTTGTGATTATAACTTCTTGCTGTGAAAAAAATCATGTGACAAAACGGCAGGCAGGTGGTTCAAACTACATCAAGAGGATGAAAAACAAACTAAGTTTTGTCAAAAGCAAGGAATACCGACTTCCGGCCAAGATGGAGGTGTAGGTGGACACACTGTGCCTCCTCGCACAATGAAAATTAAAGACAACAAAGATTTAGAAACAAGAAAACAACCAGAACTGATAGAAAATTGAACTGTATGGAAGTCCAACAACCATTCATCCAACAACCATTCATCCAGAACAGTAAGAGGGGCAGAGTTGCAGCAGGAAAAAGTGGAGGTTGGAGGACCCAGGTGCACAGGCAGCAGTGGATGGCAGATCCCAGGTGTGCAGGCGGTGGCTAGCAGGCCCCGGGCATGGGGTGCAGACCCAGTGAGGGCATGCAAAGTGGCTAGCTGACCAGATGGTCCCACATTCGCACGCAGATAATCCAGGCGAAGGGGAAGCGGCAGAAGGAACTGGAATCCAAGAAAGAGTGGAGCAAGCACTATTGTTCTCTCTCAGACCCCGCCCCCACATACGGCATCACTACCCAGTGACTGGGCTGCCCCGCCCTGGGGAACACCTAAGGCTCTGCCCCTCACTACGTAACAGCCCTGACCAGACCAAAAACAAACAAACAAAAAAAAATGGCTCAAACATGAGAACAAATCAAAGCCCCAGAGCCAATTTATCTAAACGACCAAGAGATAGCCAACCTATCAGATGCACAGTTCAAAGCCCTAGTGATCAGGATGCTCACAGAATTGGTTGAATTTGGTTGCAAATTAGATGAAAAAGTGAAGGCTACTCTAAGTGAAATGAAGGAAAATGCACAGGGAACCAATAGTGATGGGAGGAAAACTGGGACTGAAATCAATGGAGTGGACCAGAAGGAAGAAACAAACAACCAAACAGAAAACAAGGAAGAAACAAGAATTCAAAAAAATGAGCAGAGGCTTAGGAACCTCCAGGATATCTTTAAACATTCCAACATCTGAATTATAGGGGTACCAGAAGGGGAAGAAGAAGAGCAACAAATGGAAAACTTATTTGAACAAATAATAAAGGAGAACTTCCCCAATCTGGCAAAGGAAATAGTCTTCCAGGAAGTCCAGGAAGCTCAGAGAGTCCCAAAGAAGGTGGACCCGAGGAGGAACACACCAAGGCACATCATAATTACATTAACCAAGATTCAAATGAAGGAGAGAATTCTAGAAGCAGCAAGGGACAAGGGGACAGTCACCTACAAAGGAGTTCCCATCAGACTGTCAGCGGATTTCTCAAAAGAGACCTTACAGGCAAGAAGAGGCTGGAAAGAGGTATTCCAAGTCATGAAAATCAAAGGCCTACATCCAAGATTGCTCTATCCAGCAAAGCTGTCATT